>PVJO010002489.1:0-142589 GCA_004026905.1 Hystrix cristata | reverse complement strand
GTGTAGTCGTTTAGGTAATAGTGGTCCAATGGGGAAGAAAGTCACGTAGTAAATCGTCAAGGAGAGAACAAGGACGTTCCAGGGTGGGTTGGATCCGGAGATCTTGGTCGCCCTCCTGGGTGACCTAGACTTTAACAGATGTAATCTTCAGTTCATTGTTTATCCCTCAACCAGGGGTGTGGCTCTGGTCTTTCCATCCTGATCTTGAGACCTGACCTTCAATGGATGCGCCTCCAGCCATAGTTGTAGCATATTCTCCTCTTGTGTATTGACTCCATTGAGGGTCCAGCCCTGTCTGACTGCCTATAATATTTCTACCTTACTTCGCTGCCTATAATAGAATCATATGAGAGGTACTATCATTACAGGCGCATCCACTGAAGATCAGGACTCAAGATAAGGCTGAGGGATAAACAACGAATTGAAGATCACACTCATCTGATCTGATAAAGTCTAGGTCCCCCAGGTGGGTGACCAAGACCTCCAAATCCACCCCATCCTGGAATGTCCTTATTCTTTCCATGTTCATTTGCTATGTGACCTTCTTCTCCATTGGATTAATATTACCTAAGCGACTACACTTGTAATATTATTGGTCAATCATCATTTTGACACACACTGTGTCTGCCTCACAATTTTGCTTTATAAAACTTCCCCTGAAAAGTGAGCTCGTTGGCAACCCACTCGGGTCCCCTCCTGTCTCTCAGGAGCTCTCTTTCTCTCTCCCAATAAAATTCCTACTCTTAACCTCCTTTGTTCCTTAGAATTCATTCTTCGACTTCGGGGACTACGAACTCAGCATAACTGACATCTAGCAGGTTGGGAGTTACATCTTTTTCCCCCGTATCACTTTTTTGCATTTTGCTTTTCCCCCAGTTATTAGGACTTTTTTTTTTTTTTGGCTGTGTTGGAGATTGAGCTCGGGGTCTTGGGCATACTAGACAACACTTACCACTGAGCTGCACCCCCAGCCTGCATTAGGGACGTCCTCTTGTGTCAGAATATATAGCTCTATTTCTTTCTGTTTATTACAGAAAATTTTCCTAAAATATTGATGTACCGTAAATTGTTTAAACAGTTTCATATTGATGGATACAAATTATTTTAGGTGGCTCCTCCTCCTCCTTCCTCTTCTTTCTCTGCCTCCTTCTCCCCCCTTCTCATCTTCCCTCTCCTCTCCCCCCCCTGCTCCTCCTCTTCTCTATTTTTCTGTGGCACTAAGGGTCAAACCCAGGGCCTCACCCATGCTAGGCAAGTGCTGTGCCCCTGAACTGTACCCAGTCCTATTTTTCATTTTCACACATGCACCTAATGCTACACTAAGCATTCTTTTCTTCTGAGACAGGGTCTTACTGTAGTTCGGGCTGGAGTTGAACTCACTATGTAGCCCAGGCTGGCCTCGAACTTGCAGTGATCCTCCTGCCTCAGCCTCCCGAGTGCTGGATCTACAGGTGTGTGCCACCACACCCAGCTGTATATATTCCTTTACACGTGTGCAAATATTGCTGTAAGATCCGTTCCTAGCAGAGGAGTTGCTGGGTCAAGATGTCGGCCTGTTGCCGATTTCCCTGCCATCTCACAGCCACCTGTAGGGTTCAGCCCTGGCTATAAATAAAGGCTCTGTGATGTTTTCCATGTTCCTCCCTTACAGGCGTTCACCATACGTGGCAGTCATTTTCATTTGCACAAACACAGGCTCCTCTGAGAATGCAAACCACCACCTGGAAAGTTCTGGTTTCCGGGTGCCTTCTGCCTCTGCCAGCGCCCATTTGTATTTGGCGGCAGCAGTCTCCCCTTTCAGTTACCAGCGCCTGCATGTTGGGAGCTATTAAAAAGCCAAGCTTCTCTGCTATCATTTTGGGACTCTGTGGGAAAGCTCACCCTGATGAAATCAGAATGTTGGAGACCATTTCAAGATAAATGCTGCCCGATTTGAGCGAATGTTGGGCCTTGTTCTTCTGGTTTATCTCACGGTCTCTCTTATTCTTTAACAATGACCTTGCCAGGCTCGGTTTCAATAGGAAAAGGCTCTCCTCTTTTCTAAAGCTCTATAAAACGTCTGTAACATTTTTGTAACTTTTTTCTATGACTTTTATGCCTTATCTTTTCCTCTAAACAGTGTTTTAAAATGACAGAAAAAATGATTGGAAAAAACCTCCCAAGTCTGTGGTTCTTACCATCAAACCACACATTCAGTGCAGCTGCAGCTGGAGGGAGAGGAAGGTGTCTGACTGCTGCCAGTCCTGCCGGCCCCCTCTCAGCTGATCCACGTGTCACAGCCTGGCCAGGTCGAGAACACCTAATACATCTTCAGTCTCTCATCAGGACTCTGGGGTGTCACCTGGCTTTGAATCCAAGCTCAGGTTTTTTTTGTTTTGTTTTGTTTTTAGAGACAGGATCTCAGTAGGTAGCCCAGGCTGACCTTGAACTCACAGCGATCCTCCTGCCTCAGCCTCCCAAGTGCTGGGATGGCAGGCATGCACCACTGCGCCTGGCAGGCCCTAGGATTTAACAGCTGGGTGACCTTGAACAAGACAGTTTGACATCTCTGAGCCTCCTTCCCCATCTGTGAAGCAAGGACTGCAGTGATACCCAATTCACAGGACTAAGTGGAATCGTGTCCAAGAAGTACATACCCTGGCAGCTGCCCCACAGGAAGCTGTCAACAAATGCTCTCCATCTTCTTCCTTTTTATTTCCTCCTTTTCAGTGCTGGGGCTAGAACCCAGCAGCACACGTGCTAGGCAAGCGCTCGCCGCTGAGCCGCACCCCAGCCCGACCTCGGCATCTGTCTCTGTGAGCAAGCAGCGGCTGCAGCCAGAGACGTTTCTGATATGCCGCAGGCTCATCTGCTGGGACAGGAACTGTCAGGAAGACAGAAAGGCGGCTGACGCTGGCACAGACAGAGACCGGCACAGGCGCGGATCACCGCACTTTGGACAAGTGGCTCTGTGCCTCAGTTTCCACATTTAGAAAGAGGGATAATGAAATCTGCGCCTCACAGGGTTGCCATGACAACAGAACCGGATAACCTGGTTAAAGTGCTTGGAACCACACCTGACACACTGTGGGTATAGTCTGTGCTAGCAGCTCTCCACCACCACCCCCACCAGCACCACCGTCATTATCTCCTCGTCTGAAATTCAAGCGAGTTGGCAGCTGCGTCTTTTCTTTTTCTTTTTCCTTTTTTGTAGGGAGGGTCTTGCTATGTACTTTAGGCTGGAATAAGCTCACTACGTAGGCTAGATTGGCCTCAGACTCACGGCGAGCCTGCTGCCTCAGCCTCCCGAATGCTGGGCCGACAGGTGTGCACTGCCACGTCTGGCTCCAGGCAGCTGCCTACTTTATGTCCTTGTAAAACCGGCTTTGAATTTTGGGAGAAATTGGGCTGGCAATGAGCCTAGTTAGAAGAGAAAGCAGGGGCTGGGGATTTAGCTCAGTGGTAGAGCACTTGCCTGGCAAGCAAAGGCCCTGAGTCTGATCCCCAGCACCAAGGAAAAAAAAAAAAGAGAGAGAGAGAGAGAAAGCATTCATTGCTGTATACCAGGTCTATCTCCAGCCACCAAGCGCTGCCTCAAATTTGTAGTATGTCCCAAAGTGGGTTTCATTGACCTACTGTTCGGTGTTACTTGGAAAAAAAAATTCTACTGAATTTGGGAAATTTTGAGTTCCAGACAAATAGATTTCCTTTCTGTGGGACTTCTCAGAGCACTAATATTTTAATAGGCCCTGTGACTCTTCCGAGGGAAAACAGAACACGGAACCTTTTCCAGGGTTCCAGCCTAGGATTCTCCCTGCTCTCTCCCCCCACCCCTGCTCCCTTGATGTCTTGTGAGGTTAATGCTCTGTGGCGTCAGCGTGGGACGTGAGGGCAGGCACCCCGCTCACGGAACTGTCTCAGCGTCCCTGGCTAATCAAGGCCAATTTCCACAGATGTCTTCTGCTGACAGCCCCAGAGCATCCCATAGCCCGAGACAGAAACTGCAGTTTCCTGACACATGAATTACATCATCAAAGGATGAAATGACGGTGGCTTAGTTTAAAGGTCTAAATTGGTTTTATTTCTGATTCCAGACTCAGGCAACATTTGTTACATAAAACAGAATAAGTGTACAAGGAGACAGGCAGAAGAGGTTGGTTTTATAGAGACAGAAGACTTGAAGAAAAGGAGATGCCAAAGCCAAAATCTTTTTTTTTTTTTAACCAAAGTCTTTTAAAGTCATTTTCCTTGTAAGGTGGGAACAGGCAGACAGAACAATAGAAACAGAACTGATTGGTTTCTATCAGGTTACTTTAGGTTGCATATTTATGTTTCTTAGTTACTTTCTCATTGCTGGTACAAAATATCTGATATTCATAGTTAAAGGAGGAGAGGTTTATTTTAGCTCACAGTTTATAGAGGTTTCAGTCCATAGTTGGCTGGCTCCAAGGCAGGACGACACAGCAGAGGGGCCTCACAGAGCAGAAATAGTCCATGGCAGGGCAGGCAGGAGGCAGCAGCAGCCTTTCTTTCCCTTTTTACCCATCCAGGCGAAAAGACTTTTGGGTGGTGCCATCCACACCCAGGGTGAGGGCTTCTGCCTTCAGTAAACTCATTCAGCCACACCCAGAACTATACTAATTCCAATCAGTGGACTAATTTAGTACCACACATCCTCAGTCCCAGTATCGCACACTCTAGATCCAGCCAGCTCCAAAGAACCCCACCTATGAGCACATGAGACTTTGGGGGGACATTGAGACACAAGCCATAATAGTAAGAATACAGGCAGAGGGAATGTCCTTATCATGCCAAATGAAATGGGC
Organism: Hystrix cristata; assembly: GCA_004026905.1. Classification (NCBI taxonomy): domain Eukaryota; kingdom Metazoa; phylum Chordata; class Mammalia; order Rodentia; family Hystricidae; genus Hystrix; species Hystrix cristata. The sequence continues at coordinate 137,784 of PVJO010002489.1, read as the reverse complement.
CTGCTTGGGAAACTGACTGTTACCTCTATCCCGATTTCTCAAAAGCTCAGATTATGTACCGCTTAGTTTCAGCTGGTGTCATGGAACTTTAGCATGAGTGACTCAATTTTGATTCTTTAGTCTTGGTCTACTCAGGAGCTTTGCCCAAAACAATGGACTCCTGTAAATTTTATTTAACACTCTTATAATCTGTGAAGGTGAAAACCCAAGGATTTCCACGCTTGATTCTGAAGATGCCCGTGTTCAGAGCCAGAATGGACAAAACACTAGGTACCGTCTTGCTTAGAACAAGGCTGTTCAAAGCTGCAGGGTCTGAGCATGTGAGCCGTGCACCTGGCATCTGACTACTTTGGCCATCTGGGCCTCATCAGGGGCAGCGGGATCGAAGGAGACGTCCCTCAGGCTGGCACACAGCACTGTGTGGCAGAATCAGAAGTGTCCGGGTTCCAGCGCAGAGCTCCTAAAGCCTGGAATTTCCCGAGTGACAGGAGTACCTTTTGTTATTCAAAAGAAGCCCATTTTGAACACTTCTACATTGTCGGTGGGAGTGTAAACTAGTACAACTGCTATGAAAATCAGTATGGAGATGCCTCAAAAAATTTAAACTAGAAATTGCATTTGACGCAGCTATTCCCCTTCTAGCATCTTCCCAAAGGAGGTAGAGGCATTCTGTTATACTGGTCGAGGCACACCCACGTTTATAGCAGCACCATTCATAATAACTAAATCTTGGAAGCGGCCCATATGCCCATCAACAGATGAGTGAATAAAGAAAATGTGGTATGTACATGCAATGGAGTAATACACACCATAAAAGGGATAAACTCGAGTTATTTGTAGGAAAAGAGATGTACCTTGAGACCATAATGGTAAATGAAATAAATCAGATGCACACACTTAAATATCACATGGTTTCTTTAATATGGGCAAGCCAAAATATAAATAAAGAGTAAAATGAAAGATAGCTAATAGGAAGTAAGGAGATGTTTTTCAAACGGGAAGGGCAATAAATGCAGGGAGGGGGAGAGGGGAGGGAAAGAGGATGAAGGGGAAAAAAAGAATTGAAAGGAAAAAATGGAAATAGAGCATTTGCAAATGGGAAGGGGACAAAGACCTGGAAGGAGCAGGGAGGGGATGAATAAAGAATTAGGAGGTGCACCCTGGTGTGAGTCTGTCCTGTGCGTCTGCTCATTTCCATCTGCATTCTCTCCCACCTAAGTGTGTGCCACCCCTCCACGGAGGATTCGATGGGTGTGCACATGAGCCCCTGAGGCCCCAGAGCTATTTTTTCATTTGTGAACTAAAGGCTGACAACGATAATCACTTTAAGGTGGATAATGGTGAAAATGAACACCAGTTGTCATTAAGAACGGTCAGTTTAGGGGCTGGTGCCGAGGATGAATTTTGCATTGTTGAAGCAGAGGCCGTGAATTAGGAGGGAGGCCAAGGAACCCTGGCAACTTTGAAAATGTCCTTACAGCCAACAGTTTCCTTCCTTTCTTCCTTCCTGCCTGCCTGTCTTCCTGCCTCCCTTCCTCTCTGTCTTTCTTTCCAGTTTTGCAGATCTCCTTTATCAGGTTAAAGAGATGGAATTTAGATTGTAAATGTATATGGCATTCTGTCAAGTTCTTTTTCTTCACCAAGCGGTTGGATCACATGGTTTCTTTTCATTCCCAATACTTCATGCTTCATTCTGCTAGCATTCTTTTCTGTTTGAAGAAGTTTTTTAGGACAGGTCTTTTAGGCTGGGTCATGAGTTTTCTTTGTGTTCTTTTATTTGAGAATGTCTTTGTCTCATCTTCACTCCCCAGGGATATTTTTGCTGGGTATGGAACTCTGGACTGGCGGAGTTCTCTCTCTCAGGACTCTGAAAGTTAGGAGGTTCTGGTCTCATATGAACTCTGATGCTTTACTGAACATAACCCTATTTCTTTATCTGTACAGCCTGGGGAGTAAGAGGTCACAGGATTGGTAATGAGCTATTTTTCTTTCCACCCTTATGCTTGGAGAAGTGGATCCACTAGACCAGTGGTGAACTTATGGTACACGTGCCACGATGGGCTGTTTGTACCATTGAAAGCTCTCATAATGCTAGACTATTTTCTGCTGTACAGACAGATCTAGATTCAAATTAGCTTAAAATAAATTTGGAGGTGCTGGGAACAGCCTTTCCAGGAACTTGGGTGGCTACAAGGGGCAGATGGGGCTCAGATACTGGAAGCCATGAAAGGATCTTTGAGAAGGATGCTGGAGGGTCTTGGATTCCTTGAGACTGCAGGTGGGAGGCGGTATGACTGACCTATGCATTCCCACTCTCAAGACAGAACCACTGAGGTGTGGCAGCTGTGTGGCTCCTCCAAATTTAGGACCTGTGACCTTTAGTGACTGTCTTACTTTCTTGCTGGGATGAAATACCCAACATCCACAAGTTAAAGGAGGAGAGGTTTATTTTGGCTCGCAGTTCATAGAGGTTTCAGTTGATAGTCAGCTGGCTCCATGGCAGGTGGCACGGCAGAGGGGCGTCGAAGAGCAGAAACAGTCCATGGCAGGGCAGGCAGGAGGCAGCAAGGCTTCCTTCTTTCTGACCCTTTATTTTCCATACAGGCTGCAAGCCTGCTGGTCGGCATCACTCACATCCAGGGTGGGTCTTCCCTCTTCAGTGAATCCATCATCCACACCCAGAACTACGCTAAACAATCAGCGGACTAATCCAGTATCACACGCCCATGAGTCCATCGTTCCCCAAAGCTGCGCTTACAAGCACATGGGCTCTGGGGGGACATCTAGACCTAAACCATAACAGTGACCAATATGGTACGTGTGTGCATGTGTGTGTACATGTGCACTGTGGTTAGTACAGCTTTATCTGTTCTGGATTATGCGTATTTCTGCATGGATTTAAAAATCAATTTCTCGATTTCTGCAAGAAAGACAGCTTGGATTTTGACAGGGATTGCATGACTGCGCAGATCAATTTGTGGAACCCTGATTATTAAAGTTAGAAATACGGACAGCAGGAAGGAGTCTTTCCTGAGTCTCAGAAGTTGCTCCTGGAAGGAGTTGGAAGCGCAGATGAAGTTAGTTAGAAGGGCAGGAGAGGGGACATTTGCAAATTCATGACTTGTTGAGGGAGTGTGTGTGTGTGTGTGTGTGTGTGTGTGTGTGTGTTGCAGAGGGAGGGTGGGAAACAGAAAGAGAAGCAGAACAGAGAAAGAGATGAAAGACAGAAGAAGGGAGTTGAGCGACAGAGAGATTTAAAGGGGTGAGGAAGAGAGAGAGGGAGAGAGGAAAGAGAGAAAAGAAAGAGGGGGACTTCTGAAAGTAGACTGTCATCTTTCCCTGGTGTCCTGAGTCAGGAACCCACGTGTCTCCCTGTCCCCAGGTCCCCCACACTACCAGGGGTTCCTGGCACTGTGGGTCAACGCAGATCATGGTGTCCCACAGCCCCCAGGACATCTGTCTACCCTCCTCTCGCTGGGGACAGCTACCAGAGTCCAGGGTCCGGTCCCTTCAGGGCAAGGCCACGTTATGGCAAGGACCCTTCCTCTGAGGACGTGGCCCAGACTGGTGCTTCTGCTGGGACACCTGTCCTAGCCTGCAGAGCAGCCCTCCATTGGTCCCTCCCAGGCCCGGGCTACCCACCGATTTTGGCCTCCGCCATTGTCACCGCTGACTGGCTCCTGGTCAGGTCCCCCGGGTGCCACTCTGGCCCTACTGTCCACCTGGCCTCTGGCCGTGGCTCCCACCACCTGGCCTCTGTTGTCTTGGGGTCTAATCTCCAGCATAAGCAGGGAACCTCATCCTTGCCAGCCTCTCCCCACGAGGCCTGGCTGCAGGGCAGAGGCCTTGCTGAATTTTAATGTTGCTGGCATCCCTCTCACAGCCCATTTGTGTGGCCTGGGGGTGGTGTAGACTCTGGGCCTTCCCATGCGGCGTTATCCTTCAGTTTTACTTTGTTTCTTATTGTGTTGCTTAGGCTGGTCTCAAACTCCTGAGCTCCATGAGTAGCTGGGACCGCAAGCCTGCGACCCACGTCCAGCTCTTCCTGCATGCAGACTCAACCCGAAACACTGGTTCTCCGGGTCCCAGGACGGCAGTAGGGCACCTGCTCCCTGGGCTTCCGGCTGCCGCCTGCAGACCTCCGGATGAGGCAGCTTCCATAACGGTGCGAGATGAGTCCATGTGCGTGTGTGTGCATTGTGCGTGTGCATTGTGCGTGTGCGTCTGCATCCTGCGGGTTCTGTTTCTCAGGAGACCCTGAGGAACACGCATCCTCATTCCCCAAGCCTTTGAATCCTTTCTTCCAGGTATCCCACGGCAGTTCCCACTTAGCAGAGACCAGCGCTGCCCCTCGCTCTGAAGAGTCACCCTCTATGGAGTTTGCACCTCTTTCTTGTGTTTGCTGGAACCAACAAGTCTGCAGAATCCAATCTTCTTTTCTTCGTTTGTCTTTTGAGACAGGGTCTCACTATGTAATCCAGGCTGGCTTGAACTCGCTAAGTAACTCAGGCTGGCCTCCAGCTCCCAGCAGTCCTCCTGCCTCAGCCCCCCAAGTGCTGGGATTACAGGTGTGCACCACCACATCTGTTTCCTAATTTTAGAAAAGAAGAGGAAGAAGAAGAGAAAAAAACTCAGAGCAGTGAGATATTTTACCCAAGGCCAAGATTTGGTAAGAAATGGAAATGAATTTTTTTTTTGCATCCTGAAGATTGATCCCAGGGCCCCAACTGTGCTAAGTAAGCACCGGGCTACACCCGCAGTCCCGATAGCCAGAATTTGAAGCTGGTTCTGTGTGATCCAGAGATTTTCGGAGAAAGCAGAAAGGGAGCGGGGCCTGTAGTGTACGTGCCGTCAGAGGCTCAGAGAGAAGAGCAGCATATCTTGTGCAGATAAACAACTTCTCGTATATCTAATATGCTTGTTGATATATGTAGTGACATATATAATTATATCTTATAGATAAGTCTTATTTTACCAATATGGAACCAAATGTACAGATTGGCTTTGTTTAAAAAAAAACAGCATTTTTTCTTTTGTGACTAAAAAGCAACACATGTTCATGGAGAGATTTAGAAAATGTAGAAAGAAGAAAATATAAGGCTCTTTCTACAATATTGACTGTTTCATAACTACATTTTAAAAATGTTGGTGCTAAAAGACAGCTCTTGAATCAGACAGATGAGGCTCCAATTTCCTTCTGGCGGTGCTGGGGCTGGAACCTGGGGACTGACACATGCTAGGCAAGTGCTCTACCACCGAGCTGCATGGCCGGTGGTGAGACTCCAATTTAAACTCCATTACTTCCTGTGTAAGAAAAGGCAGATTTCAGCTGGGTGGGGTGGTGTGTGCCTGTAATCGCAGCATTGTAGGAGGCTGAGGCAAGAGGACTGTAAGTTTGAGTCCTGCCACTGGAATTTAGCAAGACCCTGTCTTGAAATTTGCAAAAGGAAAAAAAAAAAGAAAGAAATTCTAGAAAGGGCTGGGAATATAGCTCAGTGAAAAGGCGCTGGGTTCAAGCCCCAGCACAAATACCAAAAAGGCAAATTCCTAATCCTCTCTCCAAGCATAATCCCCCTCACCTGGAAAGTGGAGATTACAATAGCGCATTTCCTAGTACAGATAAAGCAGCTGGCCTAGCAGTACTAAGCAAGCAGCTCAAACATGTCAGCGAATGAAATACATGAGTCACCAACATGACGGGAAAGTGGATTTGAAATAACAGCTGCTTTGTTCCCCTTAGTATTTCAATTCCATCTTGACCCTTCCTGAAGCACCTCATGTCCCGGCTCTGCCATCAGCTAAGCAATGGTTTTCACGCACACACACACCCGCCCCCACCCAGGGCTGATTAAAATGACTGCACAGCTGGGCATGGGGACGTCCTCCTGTAATCCTGGCACTTGGAAGGCTGAGGCAAGAGGATCGCTGTGAGTTTGATGCCAGCCTGGGCTACATGGTGAGTTCAACGCCAGCCTGACTTACATGGCAAGACCATCTTCAAAGTGGAAAGTACTACAGAGCCTCATTCGGCACTTGCGGTTTGGGAGGTCTGAGGGCTTCCAACACTGCAGGGCAATGTGTGGTGTGGGTCCAAGAACTACATTTCGAGGACCCCTGAGCTAGATTCCTCTGGGATGCCTTCTCCCGGAGAAGGGACGGGTTGGCACAGAAAAGATTCTGCTGTGGCTTTTTGAGTTTCCAAAGCCCAGATTTCCAAGGTAATGGAAAGAACTTGGGGCATATTCACTACATTTTGCCAGAAAACTTGAGGACTCAGATCAACGCTTCTGCTTCTCTAAACTCCAAAACTACTCTCTGCCTGGAGAGAGGAGGAGGCCGCCAGCCTGTGGATTTGGACCTGAAGGGACCCTAGGGACGGGAGTCGAGCCACCCGCTGCTCACCTTAGCAGGAACACTGTCCTCTCCTCCCACCAGCAGCACGGTGGGCGTCCTGCCTGTTTCCAGGGCTGTTTCCAGGGCTCTGCCATCCCCCTTGCTGGCGAGGAAAGAGGATTTCCTTATACAGCACCCTACGAAGTTCTTCAGGGTGATGCCCGCCTATGCCCCATAGCGGCCAATTTCCCTGCAGCTGCATCAACCAGGGTACAGAAGGAAGCGCCCACATGTCCCCTCCCTACCTCTGGGACGCTCCTCGTCCCTCTTACAGGGAGATCGGAGCAGCCAACACCCACATGCAACTCTCCCTATCTTCCCCTTGTGTTTCTTCTCCCCCAACTTGCACATGGCAGGCGCTAACAGGAACCAGGAGAAAACCACCAAGAAACAAGGGAAAAATTACATTCCCAGTGCAGAAACGAACAGAACTGAACTTATCATACATTGCCTTCTGTATTCTTCATGTTTATATTGTTGCCAATGACTTTTATATGGTCCAATGGTTTTATTTTAGAAACTCAATAATTTAGATACAGTAAAATATCACCTTTAAAGAGCCCAGTTCTGCAAGTTTTGACAAAGCACACAGTTGTGTAACCATCACCACACTTGAGATATAGACAGTTATGCCATCTGCCCAAGTTTCCCTCAACCCCTGGCAACCACTAATCTGTCCTCCAGTCTTACAGTTTGGCCACTGAAGGAGTGCCCCATCATGGAACCGTATGGTATTTGGCCTCTTTCACTTGGCACATCTGTGTGGCATATTTTCCCCTCTCCCACGAGGGGGGCACTAACCACTGAGCTGCATCCCAGCCCCCCAGAGTATATTTTCAGATGTTTCCAGAGCACAAACCTCTGGCCATAATTCTTGTAGGCTCTTTCTCCCTCTTTAAGATGCAGGAAAAACATCTGTAATTTTCCAAAGTTGATTTCTCTTTGATTTTTTTTAAAGCAAAAGAAGACAATTTATTTGAAGGTGGGGAAAGGGGAGAGAGATAGAATCAGAGAAGGAGGGAGAGAGAGAGAGCAGACATAGCAGACCGCTACTCTGGATGAGTAGGGAGTATTCAAAAGTGAGTAACTCTCTGTTTCTCTTTAAGCAGTGGAAAAAAGCAGAGAAGGGGAAAGAAGGGAAAGCAATGAAAACTGTTTTCAGGTTTTCTGTGCCCCGGGAAACACAGCAAGCCAGGTTAACTTCTCATAATGTCAAAGACAAAATGTCACATAATCCTGGGTGACCAGTCATCCCTGGTTAAGCCTCAGGAGACCCTCGGGATTTGGAGCCGCAGTTAAAGGAGTAAGTCTCGATTTCAAGCGCCACGAGCACTAACTCCAGAGAGGAGCGGGTGTCAGCTTGCAAGACAGACGAGGTGGCGATTGTCAGAGGGGAGCAGAGGGGAGCAGAGGGAGGGAGAGGTGTGGGCTTCTTGCGCCAGCAGGTGCAGAGACCAAGAGCAGGTTCTGTGTCTGCCCTCCACCAGCCCAGCTGGTCGTCATCTATCTACCTGCCCATTGATTCGGGTAGAACACGTTCTAACACGTAACAAATACTTCGTTATACAGGAGCGAGCAGCACACAGTCCTCCGGCCCCCCAAGAGGTGGCCACATTCAGGGCTCCGTGTGCAGCGGCACTGCATCCCCCCAGCGGCCACTCTGCGTCATTTCTCTTGTGAGTCGTGCAGCCCGTAACTGGTGCGGCTGAGCCCCAGGAGAAGGAGACGAGTGCACAGGTGACTACGTACGTACTGTATTTAAGTTAGGTAAGAAGAGAGACTGGTGAGAGCAGAAAGAAGGGACAGCTCATCAAGCCACGGGATGCAGACAAGATTTCAAGAGAAAGTTCCAGGAAGGAGTCAGAGCTAAGCTGAGCCTTGTGCATAAATAGGACTTAGCTAGGTGAAGATGTGCGTAAGAGTTCAAAGCAGAGGAAACAGCATTTTAAAAATTTATTTATTTGTTTGTTTGTTTGTTGGAGACAGTGTCTCACTATGTAGTCCAGGCTGGCCTTCAAACTTCTGGCGATCCTCCTGCCTCAGCCTCCCAGGTTTTGGGACAGGTGTGCACCACCAGGCCTGGCTTGGAAACAGCATTTTAAAAGCCCCAGAGAGTGCTGGGCGCAGCTCGGTGGAGGAGATCCTGGGACAAGGGAAAGCTTGGGCCTCGTGGGATCAGTGAACAGTTTCTGTGGCGGGAATAAGGAGGAAGGGGCAAGGCTCCCTGTGCGAGGCCAGCGCTCTGCACTGAGGGCCTGGGATGTGTTGAGATCAGGGTGCTGTGGGGCCCGTGGGTGACAATGCAGGAGCGTCTGCAGCTCTGGGCTCAGGGCAGTGCATGATCCTCACCTACCACCAGGGACAGGACACCAAGCAGGAGGGCGGGACATCCTCCCTCTGCCCCAGGCCACGGCAAAGCAGGGGATTCCAGCTCTGCGCCTCCCGCCGCTGGTGTAGTCTGGTAAAGGTGCGTCCACGTCAGATGTGGATGAAAAGAGAAAGAGACTAAAGGAGTAAATTCGAGAGTATGACTCTAGAGCACCAAGGCCAGAGACAATTTATCAGTGTTGGTACAGTATGTTCCAAACACATTCCCCACGATGCAGTCACCTTAGTGAACATTTATCTCCATGTAGGAAAGGCCTTTAAAGGATACAAGCAAGGACAAACACTATAAAGAAAAAGATCTATAGAACCAAATACACCAAAGTAAAAAAATGTTATTTTTAAACAATTTGAAACAGGGGCCTGCTATGTAATGCAGGCTGGCCTTGAGAACCTGCTGTGTAGCTCAGGCTGTCTTTAAACTCACAGTTTCCTCCTGCCTCAGCCTCCCAAGTGCTGGGATTATAGACCTGTGACACTGTGCCTGGCCCTAAAAATGTAATTTTACAGAAATCATTAAAAATTGAAAAGGAAGGGATATACTGAGGAAAGAAAAGTACAGGAGGGTTAGTTTCTTTAGTATATGAGCAATCTTCAAAAGAAAAAAACAAACCAAAAAACCAGCAATTACAAAGATAAATACTTCAATATGAAAATAAACAGAAGTCAATAACCAGCAGCTTATAAACAAACAAATACAAAAACCAACCATATAAAAAGTTCTGGCTTATGCAACATTTTTTTCACTGACTAATTTAGTAATTAATTTTGGAAGTTTAAAAATACGTGTACTCTTTTAAAACAGGCGATTAGGGCATGGCAGGCTGGGTGGAAAACAGGGTGTGACCTGTCAACCAGGAATGAAATGTGTGGGGAGAGTGACTTCCCACTGACTGGATCTGAGGGGTATAAAATATGGCAGCCATTGATGTCACTGCCAGTGCCATCTTCCTGTTCCTTCAGTGGCCCGACCTGCAGGACATTTCTCTTCTTGCTCTTCTCTCTTCTTCCTGTACTTTAAATAAAAGTGGCACTTACCTGTTCATTGGTTATCCTGGCCCATTCTTTGGGTGGGACAGAAGGAGTCTGGAACCACCAGACACCATGCTATCCAGCAACTCTATGACCGGGATATTCTATTCCTAGAAGTTTTCATTAAGGAAATAGTTGAGCATGTGCAAGAAATATACAAAATACATAAATACACATTGCAGCTTTGTTTTTCAGTCCTGGAGTTTAACCCAGGGCCTTTGCATTGAGCTACATCCCCAGCCCTTTTCAAAATTTTAAATTTTGAGTCAGTGTCTCTCTAAATTGCCCAGACTGGGCTCAAACTTTTGATTTTCCTGCCTCAGCCTTCCAGAATTTGTAGCATAATTTTAATAGCCACAAAATTGAGAACAAGAACTATAACAGGAGATGACAAAGAATTGTTTTTGTTTCTGATCTGTTTTGTTTTCTGCAGTGACGATGAATAGACTTTGTAGTTCAGAAAACAAACAAAGGCTGTTCTCTGCAGGGGAGAAAAATCACCTTTTCCACGCCTCTGGAGAGCTGCCGCAGCTCAAAACCCCCAGGGCCCTCTTTTTAGCAGACCTAAAAGCCAGCTCCGAGGCACACAGGAACCGGTCTCATCCTCTCATTTACATAAATACGGTGTGAGTCAGGGCCAGCCGCCCACCTCACTCATCTGCCCCTGCGCCAAAACGACTTCAGGGGCTTGCAAAAAATCACTCTCTCAGAAGGCGAAACCCCCCACCCCGAAGAGATTCAAAGGAGCGTATATGCAGAGTGCTGAGGTACATATATACATATTGAAGGAATTCAGAAGAGTGTATTTGGATTATACACACACACACCACTGTGCTCAGCATATGGAGCTCAGTAAATATAGCAATTGTTGCTCTCATTTTCTTATTTGGCTTTATTTATGTCTGCAGTTGTCTGGGAGACCAGATTGCTAAGGCCAGATGGGTGAACTGTGCAGCCAGCATTCTTCGTAAAATGCTAACTCGCTCCAGCAGCCCCCCGGTGGGCACTCAGGCCTCTCGCCTCAGCATTCTGCATTTCGGGACCCGGCAGACAAACGCACACAGACTGGGGGCGGGGACGCACCGCAGGGCAGGGCCCGTGCAGAGCGGTCTGCGATCCACAAGGGAAGGAACTTGCATTTGCGGCCGAGCCCTGGTCTGCCCTCCAGTGCCATCTAGGGGCGAGGAGGGGAAGTGCTGCCTCTCCTGCCTGGTAAGTACCCGTTGCGGGTGGCATGGTCACCAGCAAGGAGCCGGAGGGTGCCGCGTTCAGCTCGCTGCGAAGCTAGGTCTGAATGCGGGTGAGAAGATGGTGAATGGATGTGCCGACCTCCTGCAAACCAAGCTCCACAAGATCTGCTCTTCCTCTGATCGTCATCCTCTGTTCAAATGTGGCAATCATAGCCAGGCATGGTGGCGCCTGCCTGTAATCCCAGCACGCTGGGAGGCTGAGGTAGGAGGATTGCAAGTTAGCGCCCAGGCTCAGCAATTTGGGGAGAGCTTGTCTCAGAATAAAAAATTTAAAAAGGACTGGGCAGTGTGAGGGGCCTGGGTTCGATCCCCAGTAGCGCGTGCACACACACGCACACACACACACGCACACATGCACACACCCCCAGCCGGCTTGCCGCAGGGCTAAGAGAGCATAGATAGAATGAGGTGGGCAAAGGCTCTTGGCCTTTCATCTCCTTGAAACTTCAGGATCGCATCTCCCTCTGCCGGCCTGCGGCCCGGAGCTGAGCTGCCCTCCAGCAGCAGGCCCTGGCCTCCGGGAGAGGCAGGCCGCAGGCCGGGAGGAGGAGCGAGGTGCCCGCTCGGCGAGAGCGCAGGTCTGCGGTGTCCGGTAGCCAGCGTAGGAGAGCTGGCTCTTCTCACACTCAGGCGCTGTGGGGCTCTGGGAGCGGGTGACGGTGCTGTGCTGAGGAGCCGGCTGCGCTGGGAATGCGCCCCCGGACTGATTGGTACTGCCTGCTTTGGTTGGGGGGCAGGAGATGGTGGCATAGGTACCACAAATGTGCCCTCGGCAGCCGCGGTTGGACCAACACCGGCTTGGAAACCCTTTGAACAAGATAAGAAGAGAATTGGAAGGGTTTAGACAGTTTTTCTTTTGGCAGTACTGGGGATGGAACCCAGGGCCTCACACTTGCTAGGCAAGCACCATACCACTGGGCCACATCCCAACCCTTTTGTTGTTTTGTTCCTTGGAGAGAGAGTCTCACTGTGTACCAGAGGCTGGCTTGAGCTTGCTGTGTGCCCCAGACTGGTCTTGAACTCAGGATCCTCCTGACTCAGCCTCCCAAGTGCTGGGATTATAGGAGGATGCCATTGTGCCTGGCTACTAGAAAATTTTACAGCAATATGAGAGAGTAATTTTCCACCATTGAATCTAACGAACCATTGGAGCTTTTATTTTATTTTGTTATTTTATTTTATTTTATTTTATCTTATTTTATTTTATTTTTGGTGCTGGGGATCGAACTCAGGGCCTTATGCTTGCAAGGCAAGCACTCTAACCATGGAGCTTTTATTTTATGTCTTTCTTCTAGTGAGTCATTTTTATTGTGCTTTGTAAAAATATCAACCCATGACAGACTGAGGAAAATGGGTTTTCACTGGGGACTCCTGGGAGAGCTCGGATAGAGGGCCAAAGCAGCCCTGCACTGGGGGCCACCCTGCTTCTTGGAACAGCCGGCAACAAAGTTACAGGGGCGGGGCGAGGGGGGCTGCAGCAGTCGGTGTGAGCTGGAGTTTAGGATTTGCAGATTCCAGCCACCTTCCCTCAGACAACCGGCAGTAAACCGAATGCTCCATTGGATTGTTGCTTTCTGCTCTCCCCAAGATTGGGTAAAGTGAGGCAGTTTAACAAGTAAGACTGAAGTTTTCACAGAAGGGTGTTGAGGTGACATCGTTAGAGTGTAAAAGCAACCTGCCTCGGGCACGGTGGGAAGGGCATGTGCAGCCTTTGGTTTGTTTATGGCTTCCTCGAGCCCTGAGAGGCCCAACAGCATCTTCCTGCCTCAGCCTCCTGAGTGCTGGGATTGTGGACATGTGCCACCGTGCTGGCTTGAAATGATTTATCCTGAAGTCATAAAATATGAAACCATGATAGGAGCTGCAGAGCACAGCTGAGGCTTAGCAGACACCTGTGATTGTGTAGGTGGATGAGCCAGGAAGAAGGGGGACGACAGCCCTGCTCCTCACCCGGGAGTCCCCCACTCCAGGAGCAAGAGCATCAAGCATCTTGGCAGCGCATCTGTGTCTCAGGTTTCAGAGGCCAAGTGCAGGCAGAATCCTCCGGGACCAGGACCAGGAGAGGCCGCAGCTAGGGGGACAGAGGTGGGATGAGGCCAGACACTCCTGAGCTCCAATCCTGAACCCAGGCCTGGGGTGCAACTCAGAGCTGAGCACTTGCCTGGCAGGTGGAGCCCCTGGGTGCCAGCCCCAGGGCCAAAGCAAAGCAAAGCAAAACAATCCTAGACCTGCTGCTTATTTGCTGCACCACCTTGGGCACGTTGTCCTCCTTTTTGACTCAGTTTCTCCACCTTTAACCAGGGTGTTATGGTTTGTGTCTAGACATCCCCCAAGACCCTCAGGCACTCATAGGCTTTTGGAAGGTGATTGGATTATGGGGGCTCAAAGCTGACTTGCTGTTAGGAGGTGGGGTCTGGTCAGAAGGTGGGGTTCTTGGGGGCGTGGCCTGGAAAGGTGGCTCTCTCTCCCTGGCTCCTCCCTGGATCTCTCTCCACTTCCTGTCTGTCATGGCCCCACTGCCATGATGCCCCACGTTGGAGCCAGCCGACCACGGACTGAAACCTCTACAGACTGAGCCAAAATAAACCATTCCTCCTTTTAGTTTGGGGTGTTGGGTATTGTGTCCCACAATGAGAAAGTGACTAAGACAGAGAGGTAATATTAAGGCCTCCCCCAGGGTCCTTGGGATCTAAACTGACAGGCTGTGAGGCCCCTAGAGACATCCCCTTGGCACGTCTGCGTGGGTCGGGCTCTGAAGAGGGTGGGTCTGGGTCATACCTGAAAGGCCAGATGGCTCAACTCCCTTAGATATCTAGACAGGGAAACTGAGGTCCAGTGAAGGGAACAAAATTGCTTAAGATCCTTTAGCCATTGAGTGCCAGGAGTGGGCTGGACTCCAGGTTTCTGGGTTTGGCAGCCAGCTAGAAACCTTCAAAGCTGCTTTGGCATGTAAGTTCTGAGGCCCTCTGAAACCAGCATGGTTTCCTAGCTCTGAGTCACTGCTCTGGGAAAGGGGATTGAGATCAGAGTCCTGGCTCACTGGGACACTGGAGACTTCTGGGCAGGAAGTTCTGCTGAGGAAGGGTGGCACTGGATGTGTCAGTCACATTCCCTTCCTGTCACCTGTGCCTTACTGTCATAAAAGATAAAGTTGATTTTGGCTCACGATTTCAGAGGTTTCAGTCCATGGTCTGTTGGTCCCATTGTTTGGGATACATTCTTTGGGCCCACTGTTTTGGGCCTGTAGCAAGGCAGCACATCCTTGTGGGAGCATGAATGGAGGAAGCTGCTCATGACACGGTGACCAGAAGTGAAGAGAAGAGTGTCCCAATATCCTCTCAAGGCCACACTCCAATGACCTCACTCCTCCTGCTAGGCCACACCTCTTAAAGCTTCCACAACCTCCCAAGTGTGGGGAGCTGAGGACCAAGCCTTCAACTCATGGGCTTTTGGGGATGTTCATCTTCTAAACTGAAACACCAGCAGGGCCACCTGACTCAGTGATGACCTGTAGTCTTCAGAGGGGCAATATGCATGTCGTGAGGCCTCGCCAGGCCTGGGCTGAGCCCCAGACACTCCTGTCCCAGCAAGGACAGGGCTGTAGGTGAACCATGTTACCAAACTATCCCTAACGTCTGAACACAAGTGACAGCTCCAGGGGACAGTGGTAACAGATGGTCGCAGGAGGAGTGGGCAGGACGAGAGCCCTCTGTGTTCCCTCGGGGAACTGGAGCAAGGCTGCCATGGTGGAGGGACAGCTGCCGAGCTGTAGCTGCCACTGCTAGTTGCCTGTCTGTGGCTTTTTCTCCTGTTGCCTGTCCGTGACTCTTCCTCCTTTTATTTATTTATTTTTAATTTTGGGTTTTTTTTTTTTTTTGAGACAGAGTTTCACTATACCATTCAGGCTGGCCTCGAATTCCTAATGATCCTCTTGCCTCAGCCTCCCAAGTGCTGGGATTATAGGCATCAGGGTATTATGCCAGCACACCTGGTATCATTCCTCCTTCGTGGTAACAGAACTATCACTTTGTTCAAAGGCACAATGAGTCTGGCCCAGATTATGGCTGAGACAGTTGGAATCATGCCATACCACATTGTCCCACTCAGGAGAGACCACGTCACCTAGTTCCTGTGACCTAGTTCCGGTCTCATGGTCTGCAACGGGCTTGTAGGAAAATATTCTGAGTATAAATAAGAGGGTCCTTGCCCCCTTCTTTTTTCTTCCTGCCTTGAATGTAGACGTGATGGCTGGAGCTGCAGCAGTCTTTCTTTGAGACAGTCCTTTGGGATGGTAGTCTGTTGCTCTGTTCTCTGGGCAGAGGGCCTTCCTGATCGGTAATGAGCTCATGGACAGAGCACTGCCGTAGGACCCCGCAGTTGCTGGACTTGGGAAGGGAGAGGGTTCTGCAAGTTAGGAGGTGAGACCCGGGGGTGAGGCTGGCTCAGCGGGGGAGAGTCGGCCTGCTCTGTGGGAGGCCCTGGGTACCACCCAGCACCAAGAAGAAAGAACAGAAACAAAACAAACAAACAAACGCCCAAAGCAAGAAAGGTCAATGGGAGGCACAGAATCCATGCAAACTCTGTTAAATTACTGAGTGAGTTGAGCAACGTCCCTGGGTAGAAGGTCAGTGCACAAAAGTCATTTCATTTCACTTCTGAATGCTAGCAACAAACAGAAAATGAAATTTAAAAGATCTGTTTAAAATGGCATTGGAGACATAATTCCTAGGAATAAGTTGAATGGAAGATGTACAAGACCTAAAAAAAAAAAAATGTTTCTCTCAAAACATTTTTGATTGAAATTACAGAAAATCTGAACAACAGGGGTATTCTATTTGGAAGAGATGATAACTCACCAAATTTATTCAAATTTTTAAAAAATGCAAGCTGTGGTGGACTTAATGTGGTCAACTTGCACCAGAACGCCCAGCTGCACTGAGCTGGTGGGTTCTGGGCGTAGAGGATCCACCTGAGGATTGTTGCTGACGCCACATAAAGCAGAACGGGAAGGGAAGATCGTTGGTGGGCTGTTTCCCAGGAGAAGCCCTGCTGTGCCTGGTTCTCCTGAAAGGAACTTGGCTGTTCTCATGGAGGAAGGAGCTTGGGGCCTTGCTGTCGCCGAGGACGGCTGCTGTTGCTTCGGGGGAGCTCTGGTTGTTATCTCTGCTGCAAGCATCGTATCCTCGTTCCAGTAAAGACTTCTTCAGCCATCATCTGCAGACACGGATGTACACAGGACAGCGCTGTGGGCTCCCAGCCCTCGATTGGATCTTTCGGGTCTCCAGTGTATAGACATTTGGCACTCTTCCTGCATTTGGCTTATAGGTGAATATTGGAACTTACAAATGTCCTCTATTAAATCTGCTCTCTTACAACCACTGGCTCTAGGAAAACCTAACTAAGACGCAAGCCGAGCTTTGTGCTGCATAACTGCTGTGCCAGCCCTTGGGAGCAATCCTCTTGCCTCAGCTTCCTGCGTGCTGGGAGCACAGGTGTGTGGTATCAATCCCAGTCAAAGATTTGATGATTTAAGCTACATGGAAAAAGGAGGACAACTCCTTAACACGAATTTCACCAGAGAAGGTATCAGTTAGTGCAGAAAATGACTTTGAAAGGTGCTCACCGTAACAGTTTCTAAGGGAATGAGGTTAAAACCATAATATGACAGTACGTGCCGCAGCTGCCTAAATGCAGCTGGGAGGAGCCAAAGAGGTGGAACAATTGGAGCTCGATTTTTCCTTTTCAGTGTTAGGGCTGCAACCTGGGGCCTGGCACATAGCAGGTGAGCATGCACCCCAATCTGGAGGCTTATCTACACATTTACTAGAGCCGAATGACACACGCCATGTCGCCCAGCGATTCTGCTCCCAGGAATGCGCCCAACAGCCGTGTACATGTGTGTTCACGGACAGATAGTGGTAGCGATACACGTGATGGCACTTGTGAACTAGTGCCCAGCGGGGAGTAACCCACATGGCCACCAAAAGCGGACTGGAAAGACAGGGGACAGTCAGACGGTGGGACACTGGTTAGCAACCAGGAGCACGTTGTCATCGCTACTTGTGGCCACAGGGCTGATTGTACAAACAGAACGAGGAGTGGAAGAAGCTAGACATGAAAGGCTCCACGCTGGATGGTGAGAGTTATATAAACTTCTAAAATCATCACGCTGTTCTGTGGTTTTAAAAGGCAGGATGGGGCTGGAGCTGTTAGCTCAACAATCAGCGTTTGCCTGGCATGTGTGAGGCCCTGGGTTGCAGCCCCAGAGTCACAAAAGCAAAACAAAACAACACAACGACTAAACAAAAAAAGAAGGAAGAAAAGAGGTGAAGACGGTAGAGGAAAAGGCCTGGAACCAAGCAGGAGGGCCGCCTGGGTCTGACAGCGCTTCTCGATCTAAGCCTAGAACCAGGTTGCTCACCTTGCGAAAATTCTGAGCTGTACACTTAGAACATGTGTGTTTTTCTGTGTGTTTGTTGCTTTCCCATCAAATATTTACAATTGAAATTTAAAAAGGGAATCAGACTGCTTGAGTTCCAATCCCGAGTCAGCCTCTGGCTGTCTGGGTCCTTGGACAAGTGCGCCTGTGTCGCCGTCTCTCTCCCTGTCCCCTGGGAGAAGCTAGGACTTCATGGATCCGTTGTGAGGGGGAAATGAGGGTGCGTGTGAAGCCCCACACCGCGTCTGGCAAACAGCGCTCTAGCTGGGTGCCCGCAGTGATTTCTGCTAATGTGACCTATTTGTAACTGAAGCCTGGTAGGAAACCAAGGTTACACCTGGAAACGATGGAGAGACTAGAGTCCTGTCGGGGTTTATACACAGAATGATTTTAGAAAAGAACACAGGGGATCTCCTAAAGCATTTGCTTGCTTTTGTCTTGTTTGGTGCCAGGGATGGGACCCAGGGCCTCCCCTGTGCTAGGCAAGGGCTATTCCCCCGGCCCTAAGGTTAACTTGCAAGCAGCCTGAAGAGTTCCTGGACCAAAACGGATCCAAGTCCGCAGATGTTCTTGGAACCCACCACGGAGTCCAGCTGTCACTAGTCATTAGCTGGCTCTCAACTTGAGGGAAGGCATCTCCTTATTTGAGTGCACTTGAGAAAAGGATTGGGGGGGGATTGAAATTCTTTGCCTGCTCACGGCCTGAAATCGCAGCCTGCTGCCTGCCACCTCTTGCTCTCCGAGCCGGGGTCTGAGGTGGAACAGAAGGACTCTGGGTCTCCGGTGCCTGGCTCTCCTCTAATTATGGAAAGAGACCTTCTGTCCCCCGTGAAAGGCCTTTTGGCCCTGCAGATCAGACAGGGCAGTGGATGGAGCTGGACGCGGGTAGCCTTGGGGGAGAACGCAGTCGCCTCAGGTTGGAGGGATGAAACAAGAATGAGTGCAACGCTGTTCTTTAGAACAAAATGCCCGCTGCTGCAAATGTCAGTAGTTTTTTTTTCATTTTTGTTTTTTGTTTGTTGTTTTTAAAGATGGGACGGCCATGCTTATAGTTGTTTCTGCATGAATCCTTTTCGGCACAGAGGGTTTGTCTGCAGGTCGCCGGGGCAAACTCCAACCTTGTGTGGCTCTGAGACCCCGGCAAGGCGGTCTCGACACGCCACAACATGTTGGTTCTTCCAGCTTTGGGGAGGCAGCCACCTGGGTCATCCCTTCCACGGCTGAGAGCAGGAACTCGGGAGACGGATGAGGCACCGTCCTGCACCCCGGCTGTGCCACCAGAAGGTGGGGTGACCAGCGCCTCCCCTTGCCAACTCGAGTGCCCTGTTACTCAGAGGGTTTGATGAGATCCTGCATGGACAGGACTCTGCCTGGAGTTGAGACTTGTCCCAGCCCCCACGGGGTTGGTTTCCATGATTTGTGGGCAAGCAGAAGGGTAGGGCCAGGGTCTCCCTCCTAGGCCACACCTCCTTGTGCTGGTGGCCCAGGCCCTGTCTGCTTGCAAACTGCAGATTCTGGCCCCAGAGTCTCTCCCTCACGCTGCCAGGAATGCTATTAGTAATGATTTTTTTTTTTTTTTTTTTGTGCTGGGGGACGAACTCAGGGCCTTGTGCTTGCTAGGCAAGCGCTCTAACCACTGAGCAATATCCCCCCAATCAGGCCTTCTCATTGAGCTACCTCTTTGGCTCTTTTTGAAATTTTTTTTTGGACAGGGTCTTGCTAGGTTGCTAAATTGCCCAGACAAGGCTGGAACTTGTGATCCTCCTGCCTCAGCCTCCCAGAGTGCTGCCTAAGCCTCCCAGAGTGCTGGCATGCACCACCACACCCTACTTTTGTATTCTCTCTCACAAGATACTGGGCTATGGGGCCAGATATTCACATGATCATTTATTAGCTAGAATGACTTGACTTTTTTTTTTTTTTTTGGTTTATTTTTTGGGACAGGGTCTTGTTATATAGGCCAGGATGGCCTTGAACTCACTATGTAGCACAGGTTGGCCTTGAACTTGCAGCAATCCTCCTGCTTCAGCCTCTCGAGTGCTGAGATTATAGGCTTTTGGCGTCACCATGACAAAGCAGAAAGACCTGAGTTTGACCTAACCCAGTGATTCTCAAACTGTTGTAGGCATCCTCCGGTGTCCACACAGGCCTGACCCAGGAACCCCCTGCAGATCCCCAAATCCCCGGATGCTGCAGCCCTTTCTATAAAACAGCGGGCCACTTGCACAGAGCCACCCACATCCTCCCATACACTTCAAATCACTTCTAGATCACTCATTGTACCACACGTGATGTGCATGCTGCGTAGACCGTGTCACACTGCCCTGTTCATGAGTAATGACAAGGATGCTATTTTCCTCAGAAGGTTTCCTGCCTGTGGTCACTTGGCCCTGCAGATGCAGGAATTGGAGGCTGCGGATTGGAGGCTGGCTGTGTGGTGGGACCTCCCAGGAAGTTTAGAGAAAGCCACGCCAGGCCACGCTGTGGGTGGCCCCTGCGCCGGCTGTTTGTGGCCCTGCAAGTGAACCCTCAGGGTCCCCGCTCAGCTCGGACCTCTGCACCGCCTGGGCCCAGACCGACCGGACTGCTGCTCTGTAACGCGCCTGCTTGCAGGTTGCCTGGAGGCCTGGTGAAGACAGATGGGCAGCCTGGTCAGGGCGCCCTGGCCGAGGGTTCGGGGATTTGTTTGTCTTTTTTAAAATAGTTTTTGAAATTAAATTTTTATTGGTACACGTTTGTAGTACATAATGTTTACATTCCCGGGAGGACTTGGCACAGGGACATAACGCATCTTCTTTTTTCATCTCCTTCCTCTCCCCGCCCTCCCCCACCCTCCATCTTAGTCCCCTTTCCGATTGCAAAGGAGCTCTCCCTGTTTCCTACTATCTGTCCTTCATTTTCCTCTTCAATTGATTTATGCGTTGGGCTTCTCATATAAGAGAAACCATGCAATATTTAAATATGTGCATCTGATTTATTTCACTTAAACATTATGGTCTCAAGGTGCATCCGTTTTCCTACGAATGACTCAAGTTTACCCTTCCACGTGGCAGAGTAGTGCTCCATGGTGTGTGAATACCACATTTTCCTCATCCGTTCATCTGCCGATGTGCAAATAGGCCACTTCCAAGGTTTAGCTATCACGAGTTGTGCTACTGTAAACATGGGTGTGCACGGCTCACTGTAATATGATGACTTTAACTCTTTCAGGAAGACACCTAGGAGAGGAATAGATGGGTGGAATTGAATATCTAGTTTTAGTTTTTTTTCAGAATCTCCATACTGGTTTCCATAGTGCTTGTACTAGTTCACATTCCCACCAACAATGGTCTGTGTTTCTCTTTTGTGACCCAAGTGTTTCCTATAATCAGCACATTTGAGAAACCCTGAGTTAGGATCCTCTGTGGACGATCGCCCGAATGCAGTGAGGACAGAGTTCTTGTTCTGGTCCTGTTGGCGTCTGTGGAGAGTGACACGATCCTAGCGGCTTCATGGCCCCTGACTGGGTGAGACAAGCACTGTCCCCATCTCTTTCCCTTCTGAAGAAATTTCACCTTTAAACCAGCTATGAAAATTCCAAATTCATCCACCAATTTCCTCACCCACCCCCTTGGTTTAGTTGCCACAGTTGTGTGGTGCACAGGCTGCAGGTCAGCTGAGACAACGAGGGCCTGCAGGGGGCGAGACAAGCCCAGCTCGCTGGGGCTTCCACACAGTGAGGGGGACACATGCGTCCTCCAGGGGTAAAGACAGCAGTCCCTCAACCAGGGGGACACGTCCCCAGCCCCCGTGGATTCCCGAAACCACAGATAGCACTGAACCCTGTATCTGCTATGCTTTTTCCTACATGTACATGTATAAAATTTAATTTATAAGTTAGCCACTATGAGAAGTTAACAGCAACACATAAAATAGAACAAGTATGGCAATGTACCGTAATGAAAGTTGTTTAAAACTTATGAACTGTTTGTTTCTGAAGTTTTCCACCGAATATTTTTGACCATGGTTGACGGTGGGTAGCTGTAATTCTAACCGAGATATGACAATATACCATAAAAGTGCAAGATAGCTTGATGCGTTGGTATGCACCTGGAATCCCAGCTACATTGGAGACTGAGACAAAGGATCACAAGTTTGAGCACAGCCTGGGCAACTTAGTGAGACACCGTCTCTAAATAAAAAATAAAAAGTGCTGGGGATGCAGTGCCGTGATCCTTGGTTTAATCCCTAGTACTGCCAGGAAAACACACACACACGTGAAATAACGGACCTCTCTTCTGTCAGCAGGGGAACAAGGCCCATTGCTCTTCAGAAGTGACTCTGACGCTGATGCCTGGTAACGGGCAGGGCTGCCGGGAAAGGCGGAGCAGCCGACAGACAAGAGCACCATGCAGGCTCAGGCCACCCAGCGTCTGACCCAGTGCATCACTACATGAGTCTGACTTTTACCTGGTTCCAGAGTGATCCAAAATCCACAACTCCCTGCTCCCGTCCTTGGCTAGAGTTCTTTCTTTGGCTGGATCCTCTGCGCCTTGGCCTCATGTTGTCCCAGCACTTGTATCCCAGATGACAGGTCTCGTATGCCAGACGTGTCCTGCCAGGAATGGTTTCCTCAACATCTTCTTCCAGCGAGCCCACACCCTGTCATAAGTTAGTCCTATTCTGTCTATCCATTTGTCCATCTGTCCATCCATCCATCATCCATCCATGTGTTCATCCATCTATCTGTCCACCCATTCATATATCCATCCACCCATCCATCTGTCTATCCATGAATAATCTGTCCATCTGTCCATCCATCCATCCATCTGTCCGTCCCTCCATCCATCCACCCATCCATCCATCAATCATCTATCTGCCCAACCATCTATCCATGTGTCTATCCATCTGTTCATCCACTCTTCCATTCATCATCATCCATCTGTCCATTCATCCATCAGTCCATCATCCATTCTTGCATACATTCAACCATCCATCATCCATCCATCCATCCATCTATCCATCTGTCCATCTATCTGTCCATCCACCCATCCATCCACTCATCCATCATCATCTGTCTATCTGTCCATCCACACCCACCCATCCATTATCCATCCATCTGTCCATTCAATCCCTCTATCCATCTTTCTTTCATTCATTCATCCATCCATCCATCCATCCGTCTGTCCATCTATCCTTCTACCTATCCATGCATAATTCAACCATCCATCCATCCATCCATCCACCCATCTGTCATGCCTCTGTCCATCTAGCTGTCCATCCATCCACCCATCCATCCATCCATCCATCCATAATCCATCAACTTTTGGAGTACAGAACAACTCACTCATTAAAGAATTCGAATGTTAATGTCTCCTCCATTCTACAGGCAGAACGAGTTCACCCGGATCTACGCTCCCACACTACCCACCCTACTCTCTCTGTCGCCGCCCTGCTGATGGTGGAATACAGACATCGTGGGTTATGTTAGGGCAGACAAGATGATGCTGCCGAGCTAACAAACTACCCTGAAATCTCAGTGACTGCACACGACAAAGATTTATTTCTTTTTTAAAATAACCAAATGAGGTAAAAGTCATGTATCATAAAATTTGCCTACTTAAATCATCCAATTCAATGGCCTGTTAGTGTAGTCACAAAGTTGTGCAACTATCACCGGGAATTTTAGAACATTTTTATCACCCACAGCAGACACTCTGTATGCATTAACTTCCGTCCCTGTTATCTCTCCCAGCCAGCCCTGGGCAACACTGGTGCACATTCTGTCTCTGCCTTCGCCTGTTCCAGACATTTCCTGTGAATGGAATTAAGCAGTGGCCAGGAGTGGCTGGGATAGAGCGTGTGCTTAGCAGCCCAGGGCCTGGGTTCCATCCCCAGCGGCTAGACAAACAAACATCCATGGATGGAATCGTACAAAACGTGACCTTTGTGTCTGGGTCTTTCTCAAAGTTTGCCACGTTCCCCCACGTCGTGCGTGTGTCAAGACCCCTTTCCCTTCATTCCTGAATGCTCTGGGATTGATGCTTCCCCACACATTTAGTTGCCCATGTATCAGTTCATGGTCTTGCAGATGGTTTCACTTTGGTGTTTTTTTTGAGTCCTAAATGTCCACTGCAACTCTGACCAACAGGGTTAGGTGGGTGACTGTCTTTCTCTTCTCCCCAGGGCTCAACAACGAGCTGACACTCAGGGACATACGTTGCTTCAGTTTGTGGCTCCGTGGTCTCCTCATGCAACCTCTGCATTCACCACACAGCGGGAGAGGGGCACGCCGGGAAGCCACACTGGTCTTGGGTCACCCCATAATCTAGTCACCTTCCCAAAGCCCCCGAATCATAGCAATCCACCTGCTTCAGCCTCTTGAGTGCTGGGATTACAGGCATGTACACCACGCCTAGCAAAACGTAGCATTTACTAAAACAATACCTGTTAATAGTGGGAAAATGAGAAGATACCAAGAAACAAGAAGGAAAACAGCTCTGCTCCGCTCTGGGGTGGGAGGCCCCATGAGGCGGCTCACCCGGCACCTCCTGCCACCCGGCGGCCTCCTTGGCAGCAGGGTGACCACGCGAACCAGCTCTGAGAGGGAAGGGCAGGGCTCAGAGGAGCTGACCGGGCCCCCGCCATGCCTTGACCCTTGAATGTGGCCGTTTGAGATCACAGGGCCAGGCCCACGCCAGCAGCAGCCCACCCCAGATGCCTTGTTCTGTAAGAAAACTTGACGAGTATTATCTGAAACTACTGCAGTGGGCGCCAGCACAGTCCCCATCTGGACGCGGGGTGCCAGCACCTGGAGCAAACCTTTCCAGCCCCTCCCACACACGTGGGGCAGGACAATGCTTTGGATAATTGAGCAGCTGTCTCCGCTAGCACCTGCCACCTCCTATCTGTTGTTCTCCGCCCCCATCCTGGCCTTTGACAGGTGTCCTCCGCAAGCAACAAAAATAGGCTACAAAAACAAATGGTATATTCTTGGCTGCTCTGAAGGGGATGGAAACCTGGCAGCACCAACAAAGGTTTGGACCAGGGTGCTTCTTGTTCCCAAGAGCTGGGTGTGTGACAGGGTTGGCGTGGCCTGGCTGGTGTGTGGAGAGTGAATCTGGAAGATTCCCACTGCGTGGTCTGGGAAGAGAGCCCAGCCCTTCCCCAGCCCTTCCCCAGCCCTTCCCCAGCCCCGGTTCCATGAGAGAGCCTGAGTAGGTCAGCAAGAGGCCCTTGCGCCCTCCTCCTGAGCACAGGTTCCTGGGAGTCTCCCTTGCTCCATGTCAGACCCAGCACCTTCAGGGGCAAGGCAATCCTGCCTGGGGAAGGGGTGGGCATCCCTGTGGGTGTGGGGAAGCATCAGGAATGTCCCATTGGCCTCTGTGGGCCCGGAAGGCAGACATCTGGACCTACAGCCAGAGGCCCACGACCGCTGACAGCAATAGGCAGAGCGGGGGACGGGGACCAGGGAAGTTGCCCTGCAGAGGCTGGGGACTCCTGGTGACACATCTGCCTACCCCAGAGCCAGAAAGGAGCAGGAAAGGGGCGGATCTCGAGCTGATCCCTTAGAACTGGAAGTGTAGGGGTTACTCTGAGCTGCAGGGGGACGTTCCCTACACTCACCAGGAAGGAGCATAGTATGGTCACCAAGCAGCCTACGGTCAGCTTGCTTTGCGGAACCAACAAAGCTATTTATGGTTTTTATTTATTTTTTCTTGGTGCTGGGGATGGGGCCCAGGGCCTCATGCTTTCCATCACGGCAGACTTGTTTTGTGAATTGGTGTTCCCCCAAGTACTGTGAGCATCTTTCTACATCTACAAATATTAATTGTATCAGTGCTTCTTAAAGATTTCTTGAAACCTGTGAGAATTTGGTAAGAATTATGCACCCTGTAAAGGCAACCAAATATCTCTGTTTAACTGGAGGCCACTACTTAATAACACAAGGTTAAGAATCCCTGTAAGCAGTGCTGTGGGAATGACTGAATTGCCTAGAATATACAGGCACCACAGTTTATTTCATCAGCCTCCTGTTGGAAATTTGGACTGTTACAAGTTTTTCACTGTTATAGATAATTTCTATTACTAGGAATCTGCCTATTACAGGTAACAGAATACCCAAATAAGACTGGTTTATTTTTCTGACATAACAAGACTCGAAGGAAGAAGCCTAGGGTAGACTCGGTAATGTCACCAGGAATCTACGCCCTTGCTATCTTTCTGCTCTGTTACGCTTAACTTTTCTCTTGTCAACTTGTTGCAAAATGGCTGCTGCAGCACCAGGTAGCACAGCCTTGGTTAAGGCAGGGTGAGGGGGGACAAGGCAGTACTTTTTATCAGGAAAGCGGACTTTGGCTTAAGTCTCAATAGCTGGAACTAGATCATATGTCTGTAGAAGGAAATTGCAAAGGTAAATATTTAGTTTTTTCCAGGCTATTTTAGTGGGGGCAGTTAAGCAAGAAGATGTTGGCAGTAGGTTTGGGGTTAATCCGTCTGCCACACAGGGCCCAAGTGTCTAAGCGTTTTATTTATTTATTAAATTTTTATTTATTTATTTATTTATTTATTTATTTATTTATTTATTTATTTATTTATTTATTTTAAGACAGAGTCTCACTACATAGCCCAGGCCTGCCTTGAACTTCTGCTGATCCTCCCGTCTCAGCCTCTGGAGTGGTGGAATTACAGGCGTGCACCACCACGCCTGGCCCAAGTTTCTAAGCACTTCAAAGGAGCCAATCTACGAGGCAACATGCGGGAAAGGGCTTGTTAACTGAAGCCTGCACGCCGAGGCGAGGCCTGCTGTTTACTAGCTGAGCGCTGTTTTCTCGGCAGAGGGGACTCCTGGGGCCGGTGCTCATTCCCGGCCACCGCTCTGCTAACTGGCGCCCAGTTCAGAAACATTAAAGACTCTTTGTGTAGAAACAGCCTCTCCCAGTGCGCCCGGAAGTCGGGCAGATGGGGCTGCGGTCAGACCGTCTCCAAATTCTGGGCACTCAGGCCACACACACACGCGCCACGTGTCCCTTGTGGTTCCCAAGGGCGACGTGCTCCATCCACACTCTGATTTTATTTTTCGATAAAACGGCTTTGACAGGTGGCTCTGCCGTGCTTCCCCAGTGTGCCACGCGTCCACCTGTCTCTCTCCCCATCGATCTGGGCTGTGGCTTCCGTAATCCCTCGTCCAGTGCCCTGTGGTCTCTGCGACACACGGGCTGCAGAGGGGACCGCTCCGTGTCTGCTCGCGAGCCCAAGTCCAGGGCAAAGGTGAAGGAGGGATTAACACCAGGTGCTGGGAATCTAGACAGTGAAAATGTGCTGTAGGGCTCAAAAAGCTGGGAGAAAGCTTTTGTTTTCTTTTGTCTTAAGAGAGAGGTCTTAGCCGAGTGTGGTGGCGCACATCTGTAATTCCAACATTCTGGAAGGCTGAGGCAGGAGGATCCCAAGTTCTAGTCCAGCCTGGGCAACTTAGTGACTTCGAGAGACCCTGTCTCAAAATTAAAAAAAAAAAATACAAAGAAAGGGCTGGGACTGTAGCTCAGGTGAAGGCCCTGGATTCAATCCCCAATACCGTAAGAGAGGTAGAGCGAGAGAAAGAGAGAGAAGCTGGGTCTGGGCTCAAATGATCCTCTTGCTTCAGCATCCCCAGTACAGTAGCTGGGACTCCAGGCATGTGCCACCATATCTAGCTAGAAGGAAAGATTTTAAATGTTTTTTACCATAAAGAAATGATAAATATTTGAGGAGATAGATATATTTACCCCGATTTAAATATTATACAATGTGTACACGTATCAAAACATCACATGGCACCCCATAAATATCCACAATTTTATGTTTTTATGTACTAATTAAAAAATAAATTTATCCAAGTGTGGTGACATATGCTCGCAACCCTGGTCTCTGAAAAGCTGAGGCAGGAGGATCGAAAGTTCAAACCCGGCCCCTGCCCCGCCCCGGCCTGCCCCCCCGATAGGGCCCAGGTCCGGGCCAAGGCGGCCGGCGGGCTGGCCGCGATGTCCCTCGGAGCGGGGCTCGTCCACACCACAGGCAGCAGCAGCGGCGCGTGCGGGCCAGGGGCTGGCGCCAGCGCCCTCAGAGGGCTGCTGGACCCCCAGCACTGGAGCACGCAGGGGGCGCTCCTGAAAGTGGCGCAGACGGTCCCTCTGCTGATGGCCTTCATCTGCCGCGGAGCTCTCTGTGGACGGACTACAGCGCCTACAGCTACTTTGAAGTGGTCACCATCTGCGACTTGATCATGATCCCCGTCTTTTACCTGGCCCACCTCTTCCGTTTCTACCGAGTGCTCATCCTCATCAGCTGGCCCTTGTCAGTGAGAGACTCAGCCTGCTCTCTCCGTGCAGAAGCCAGGCCGTCGGCAGGACCCTGGACCAGCAGAGTCCTTCCCACCTGCCGTCCCATCTCCAGAGCCATCCCTGCTGCTTCCACCCTCCCGCTCTGCCTGATCTGCTGCTGGCTTCTAGAACTCGCCTGCCAGCTACAAGAAGCCCTGGCTCTTGCCTCAGTGCTTATTTTCTCAAATGACAGAGAATGGCCTGTGTGTGTGAGTGGGAGAGGAAATGGACAGAAGAGCTGGTACAGATGATGGGCATTTATACTGTGGCAAGTGTCGATGGACACGATTTGGAGGCTAAATCAGAAGTTGCTAGGTTTTGTCTTCCCACTGTATTATTTTCTTTTTTTCTCACTGTATTATTTTCTTAAAAGCTTTATATCGGCTGGGTCACATGCCATGCCAGTCACCTATTTAAAGTTTACAATTCAGAGGGCTTTAGTACATTTCCAGAGTTGTGCGCCCATCGCCACAGTCACTTATGGAATACTTTTATCATCTCAGAAATTTCATGCTCTTTAGCTCTCACTTCCCTTTTATCTCCTCCAGCTGTAAGCAGCTACTAATCTGCTTTCTGTCTCTAAACTTTTCCTGCTTTGGACATTTCACGGAAGTGGAATCATATACACAGTCTTTCGTGACGAGATTCTTTCACTTGACCGAATGGTTTCATAGTTCATCCGTGTGTGGCACATATCAGTACTTCATTCTTTTTTATAGCCAAATAATATTCCTTGGTATGATGACACCACATTTTTTTCATTCATTGATGGACATTTGGGTTGTTTTCACCATGTGGCTATTAGGAATAATGCTGCTATGAACAATCATATACAAGGTTTTTTGTGTGGACATGTTTTCATTTTTCTTGGGTGTCTCTCTAAGAGTAGAATTGCTGGGTAACTTTGTGTTTCGCTCTCTGAGGAACTGCCAGACCACGTACCAGAGTAGCTGCCCATTTGATGTTCCTCTTGCGGCAGGGTGTGATGGTTGCAGTTTCCCCACTTCCCTGCCAATGATCGTTGTTATCTGAATTTCTGATTGTAACATTGTAGTGAGTGTTCAGTGGTATCACATGCGGTTTTGATTTGCATTTCTCTGATGACTAATGGTATCAGTGATGTTTGCATGTGCCCTTTAACTGTTTGTATAATGTCTTTGAAGAAATATCTGTTCAGATCTGTGCCCACTTTCTAATTAGGTTATTTGTATTTTTATTACCAAATTGTAAGAGTTTTTTTTCTGTATTCTAGTCAAAAGTCTGTTATTGTATGTATGACTTGAAAATGTTTTCTCCCATTCTTTTGATTGCTTTTCACTTACTGGATGGTGTCTTTTAAGGAACAAGTTTTAAATTTTGGTAAATCCAATTTATTTAAAAATAAAAAAAGAAAAGAAAAAGAAAGTTTAAGCCCAACCTGGGTAATTAGGGAGACCCTAACTCAAAATTAAAAAAAAATTTTTTAAAGTCTGGGGGTGTGGCTCAGTGTGAAGCCCTGGGTTCAATCCTCAGTACCAAAAAGAGTTTTAAAAAGTAAATTTTAAAAAGAGATAAGGCCCCAGCAGGTACTGACCACTTCCTGTGCACCCCGAGTCTTCTCCCCTGCTGAGGTGTGGGTTATAAGCTGGCTTTGAACACCAGTTCTGAGCTGTGGTGAGACTCTTGTCCCGGCAAACTCATTTACTCTAATTTCATTGTTGAGATGCTGGAGATCAGCCCCTGGGCCATGAGCTTGCCGAGGACTTGCTCCACCCCGGAGTCGCCCAGGCCTGGGCCAGGATCTGATGGTCAGGTCTGGTCTTCAGTCCAGCAGCCTTGCCGTTTCCCTTCTGGCCGGAATCAGATCTCACGCGATTTGGCTCCCTGAGCTCTTCAGAGAGACACTCTCTCCAAGTGGAAGGAGTACGAGCACCCACACCTGTTCTCCCGGGGCTGTGTTCCAAGCAGCTTAGCTCAACGGTACAACCCGTGAATTGTTATATCGCCATTATCATCGTTGGTTTTTTTAGACAGGGTTTCACTAAGTAGCTCAGGCTGGCCTCGAACTTGCAGAGATCCTCCTGCCTCTGCCTCCTGAGTGCCAGGATTACAGATGTGCACCACCATGCCTGGCTTATATCATTGTTATTATTAATTATCATAGGGCTGAATTGTGTCTCCCACATGCCAGGTGTGGACGCCCTGAGTCCTGACACCTCAGATCACGAGTGTTCAGGATTTGGAGGCAGGTCTTTAAAGAAGTGATTGTGTTCAAGTGTGGTCACAAGGATGGACTGGATTTCAATATGGCCGTGTCCTTCTAAGAAGAGGACATTTGGCAAACACACACACAGAGGTCACCACGGGAACACACAGGGGAAGACGGTGTCTACGCTCGACGAGCAGATTTCCAGAGCAGCCAGCCCTGTGCACACCTTCACCTTGGACTCTTTGTCTCCAGGATTGCGCGAAAACATCTTTCTACCATGGAAGCTGCCCAGGTTATGGTTCTTTGCTATGTGGCCCTCGCAGAGGAACAGGGCCCTGAAGTGTCAGAAGAATGTTTCTTGGTGACTTTTTAAAATATTGAAGCCAGGCTTGCGGTACACACATGTAATCCCAGCAGCTGGGGAGGCTGAAGCAGGAGGATTGCAGTTTGAGGCCAGCCGGGGCAACAACCCTGCCTCAAAATAAAAAATGGAAGGGCTGGTGATGCAGCTCGGTGGTAGAGCGTCCCTCCCTCCCGCCGGGGACACACGGCTGCCGCTGACCTGGTTCTTTCTGAGTCGTTCACTCTTTCTCCCTGCACTGACCACTGTACATCGTCCCCCTGCGCGCACAGTCCTGCCCTGGCCTTTGCATGTGACAAAGCATCGGGAAGATGCTGCAGGGCCCACTCCAACAAAGCAGCTTTGGAAAGTCAGAGCGACAGCCAGCAAGTCACCAGCGGGGCTGCGCCTGGGTGACCCGGGCGGCCTGTCACGCAGTTTCAGCCGCTGTGTCAGGAGGAGCGGGAGCGGAGGCTGGGCAGGGGGACAGGGAGGCGGGGAGGCGCCAGGCTCCTGGAAGGCCACCGTGCGCCCCTCGCCCACGACCTAAGTAGGTCACCGCGAGCAGAGGAGGAGGAGGAGGCCGTGTGGCGTGGGAGGCTCGGATCTGGCCCGGGCTGCCGTGCCATCTGTGAGCGCAGACTCCCAGGCTGCCAGGTTGGAGAGCAGCTCGTCTACACCCTTTGTTTTACAGATGGCGAAGCCAGACCCAGAGGCAACTTCCTGAGGTCACAAAGCCAGGTGGGGTCAGAGCAGTGACAGGAGCCTGCGTGTTCTACCTCTTGGCTGCGGCCCTTTCAGGGTGCCAGGGTGCCGGAAAAGCTGTGTCTAGGTGACCCCATTTTACCCTGCCGTCTTCCTCCTGCCCCTCTGCAATTGAAAATAAGAGAGCAGACGCTGGGCTCTGGTACCGGCTTTGCTCTCCACCCCGTAGGGCCTCCAGGGTGCAGCTATGTCCGTGGGACCGTACAGTCCACTTTGTAGCCTTGGAGCTGTGCAGTGCACAGCTTGAGAAGCTGTACCCAGTAGTCCTGGCTGTGAAGAGCTAAGTGACATCATGTTTGTTAATCTATTTGCATACAAAGACTCATCGAATATTTGGCTATTATCACCATTTTTTTGTTTGTTTTGAGACAGAGTCTCCGCTGTGTAGTCCAGGCTGGCCTTGAATTTACTATGCAGCTGGCCTCAAACTTACAGTGATCTTCCTGCCTCAGTCTCCCAAGTGCTGGGATTGCAGGCGTGCATCACCACATGTGGCTATTATTATCTTCATTTCTTTAGGCATCACAAAGTACTGGCTGTCTTCTCCTTGAAGCAGCAAGGAATGGCAGAGCTGAGTAGGAAAGTCATGTTTTCACATTTCCTTCTATGACTAAAGGTAATGGGCACTGGTATAGAAAACCTGGAAAACACATAAAACTCACAAAATGACAAAAATAACAAGCCCACATCCAGAACCACCTCTTTCGACATACGGTGTACGTTTTTCCAGGCTTTCGTCCCCGTCTGTCTCCGCTCGCTAATGCATTAGAAAAGTTTCCGGAGGCAACAGTCCCCCACCTTCAACATCAGCTTCAAGGAGAGAGCAGCAGAACAGCAACCAAGAACATGGATTCTGTGTCCAGATCACCTGGTTTCAGATGTCACCTCTCACCTGCATGTGACCTTGGGCAGGACAAGTGAAGTTTCTGGGCTTCTGTGTTGTCTCCTGTAAAGTGGCTAATACAGAAGGGTTGTGAGGGTGACCTGAGTTAACGCCTGCAACACTCTTAGAGAAGGACTTGGTTCTGGATGTATTGGTCAGCATTCTGGTCACTGAGGCACAATGCCGGATGCCTAAACTTAAGGCCAGAAAGGTTTTTTTGGCTCATGGTTTCAGGGGATTCAGTCCATGGTCAGCTGCCCCAAGGCAGGAGCATCTTGGTGGAAAGGCAGAGCAGGAACCAGGTCAGGGAACAGTGCCTGAGAGGGAGAGGAGAGGGACCAGATAGATTCCCCAAGGCCACGCCTCCAGGACCTGTGCAGAGGTGGCGTCTCTAATCCCTTGGTGGCTCCCAACCCAATCCAGGTGACAGAACTGGGTTTGGCACATCTTCCTCACAAGAGCAGTCCATTTAAGGGATACACAGCCGCATCATTGGCTACGCTGATGCCTTATTGTAGGTGGTTCTGTTTTTCTCTGTCCTAAATAATGTGGCTGCAACATTTCTCAGTATCTTTGAGTACATCTATGGTTATTTTATGAGAATCAATTCCTAGGAATGGCCTTGCTGGTTTATAAATAGTGCCTGTGCCAGATCACCCAAGTATGTACCGAGAGACGTGCTGGCAGAACTGGCAGGGATGAGAGAGCAACCGGAGTCCCTGACCTTGGGAGGAGAACGGGGAGTGGGGGTGCAGCCCGGGACTAGATGTGCTTTAGTTGCGGTTGTGGGCGGGCCATTTGATGCCCTTGGAATGTTGTCTAGGTCCCTGCCCTTTGCAGCTTGATGCTGTGTTGTCCACGATGTGTAGCCACCTTTGGACAGCACGGTCTGGCACAGCTGTCCACTGTGGGGTTGAGTGTCCAGGTCATGCAGGGACCCCTGGGTGTGGCTCTGCCCAGCCCTCATTGTCCCTGGGGTCACTTTGCTCTGACTGCCTGTGTCTTGATTTTGCTTTTCTCCGCATTTCTGCTGCAGTTCGTCTGGGATCCAGAGCCGGCTCTGACCCCCGACAGGCAGGGACCTGATGGGGACAAGGTGCAGAACTAGAAGTATCGATCCACTTGTCTCAGCCCTCGGATGGAGGCCAGAGAGGTCTGGCTCTGGGGGAGGGCTGGGTGTTCAGGGGACATCAGGGTCTGCCCAGCAAGGTAGCTGGTCCCTGCCTTTCCACGCAGGGGTTCTATGAGCAGCACTCCCCCCAGGAGAGGGACTCAAACTCCATTTGTGGAGCCCCATGACACTGTTTGAGAAAGCAGTCATTGTTTATGGCAAAGACCAGGCAGTGGGGCTGTGGCAATTTGCATTTGACAGGAAGACCCCGAGGTAAAGACAACAGAGTGGAAAAGTGGTACAAGCGAGAGAAGGCGGCAATGAAGGGTGTCAGGGATGTGGACGACCTGTGTGGGGAATGAAGCTGGTCCCACCGGTGAAGCCTCTGCCCCGGGGACCCCACCCGAGCAGCAGTGGCAGAAACTGGGGAGTGGGACTCTGCTGCCCTCAAGGTGGCTCCCAAAGCGGTTGGTCTCAGCCTGCTGTGCTCTGTCCTGGGGTGGTGGGGAGCACAATCTGGGCATCATGATCTGTGTCCCAGGGAGGAACTGTCCCAGTGCACCCAGAACTAAAGGAGTTCACTTACTTTTAAAACTAAAAAGACCCCAGACAAGCCAGAATGTAGCTGTCACCTTAGCCACAGGGGAAGAGAAACTTAGGGTGCTAAAGCCCATCTGTCACCTGGCTAGGGTGTGGCTCAGTGGCAGAGCACATGCTTAGCATGCTCGAGGCCCTGGATTCAATTGTCTAGAACTAAAGAAACAAAGGAAAACAATACAAAACAATAACAAAACAAAACTACTGTCTGGAAAGAAAGGCTAAAAAAATTTACAGATGATAAAGACATTCTGGACTTAGGGATGGTTCCACATCGCACAATTTCGTGAATATAGTAAAAGTCACCAAATTATATACTTTAGAAGGGTGAACTTTATGGTATGTAAATTATAGAACATTTCAAAAATATTTCAGCCAGGCATGGTGACCCACACTTGTCATCCAAGCTACTTGGGAAACTGAAGCAGGAGATCTCAAGCTCAAGGCCAGCAGTGGCAACTTAGAAAGACCCTATCTCTAAATAAATAAATAAGGACAGACATATAGATCAGTGGGATAGGATTGGGAATCCAGATACAAACTTTTATTGTTATGGTCAATTAATTTTTGACACTTGTCATTGGCTAATCCAGGATGATCTCATTCTGAGATCCTTGTTTACATCTGTGAAGACCCCTCTTTAAAGTTCTGTGCAATTACAGTCTCCTCAGTTTCTTCAGATTAGGACATATTTTTCTCTCATGGCGGGCACCCATCAATCTATCACACGCCCCACCTTTCAGATGGGGAAACTGAGTTACTCACTAGAGAAACACAGTGGTGACAGCAGGGCAGCCTGTCTGGCCCCAGAGTCCATGTTTGGGATGAGACTGGTGTCATGCCAACCTGCCAGAGATCTGATAGGAGGATCCCAGAAAGATACCAAAGAAGGCTTGGACTAAACACAGTGACAAAACGAAGGGAGAGAAGGGCCAGAAAACCCGGGTCCCATCCAGTCATTTTGTCCTCCCCCACCTTCCAACAGGTAGACCAGATGGTCCACTGGGGCTCCCAACCACAGAGCTGTTAAGCTGGGGGCTGGACAATGCCTTTCCTGCTGCTGTGACGGATCTGGGACAGAGGGCTGTGACCTGCCCTCGGACAAACAGCTGGGACATCTGTTACCTTCTTGGCTCTCCCCGGACACATTTAAGTAAAACTAGAGAAGACGAACCTTCAAAGGTGGTTAGACTTGATGTGTCTTGTGCTACAGCAGCTGCTCTGGCTGCCATAACAAAATACCACCATGGAGTGGCTTAAACAGCAAAGATGTATTTCCTACAGCGCTGGAGGCTGAAATCCAAGAGCTACAGCCAGCATGCTGGAGATCCAAGGGCACCAATGACATAATTCTCGTCTGAATCTAAAGACCTGAAAATCAGGAGCACCACTGGGCCGGGTTCCAACTCCAGTCTGACTCAAACACAGGAGACCAGTGTCCCGGCTGGAAGACAGGCAGAGAAGGAGCTTTCTCTTATTCACGTTTCCACTCTTCTCAGACTTTCAACAGACCAGATGAGGCCACCCAGACAGGACAGGGCAATCTGTATTACTCAGCCTCCCATTCCAGAGCTTCCCTTGCCTGGAATACCCTCATTGAACCCAGAAATAACATGTGATTAAATATCTGAGTGAGCTGTGGCCTTGTCAAGGTGACACATGGAATAAACCATCACAAGTCAAATTCTGTCTTAGTCGACTTGAGTGTCCCTAACAAAATACCATACACTTGCTGGCTTAACCTACTGAAATGTAGTCTCTTTCAGTTCTGGAACCTGCAAGTCTGATATCAAGGTTGCCAGCATGGTCAGGTTCTGGTGAGGGCTCTCTTTCTGGTTTGCAGATGGACGACTTCTCACTGTGTCCTCTCATGGAAGAAGGTGGGGTGCAGAATGAGAGAGAGAGAGAGAGAGAGAGAGAGAGAGAGAGAGAGAGAGAGAGAGGCAAAATGAATGAGAGAGAGATGGGGGAGAGAGATCTAGAGTGTCTTCCTCTCCTTATAAATGACAAGGGTCCTACCCTATGACCTTTTCTAAACTCAGTTCTCTCTCAAAGTCCTTATTCCCCAACACCATCTGTTAGGGTTTATATCTGGGTGTCCCCCTAAAGCCTCATGAGGTGACAGGTAGGACCTTTGGAAAGTGATTGGATTGTGGGAGTTTTCTCCTGACTCTCTGTGAGGAGCTGGGGGCTGGTTGGAAGAGGTGGGTCACTGGGAGTGTGTCCTGGAAGCACAGATCTCCTCCCCAGCTCTGCCCTTTCTCTTTTTGTTTCCCAGATGCCATGATGTGTGCAACCCTCCTCCACCAGGGCTCTCTGCCTTGGAGCCACAGGACCATGGACTGAAACTTCTGTAAACCATGAGCCAAAATAAATCTCTCTCCTTTAAATTGTGGGCGCTGGGGATTGTGTCTCAGTGATGAGAAAGTGACTAACACACCATCATACTGGGTGCTGAGTGCTGAGACTTCAGCATATAAATTTGGGGGTGCTTCATTCAGTCTACAGCACTGTGTGGTGGCCAAAGCTGTCTTTTCCTGCTCCTCCACACACGGAGGAGTCTTCAGCCCCAAGCCAGTACCTTGAATCCACAAGCTCCTGAACTCAACTCCTGTGTCCAGCAGCAGCACCCCCCCAGGTGCCCTCTGTGCCATCAGCAACCCCACTGCACTCATTGAGAAGTCACAGACGTTGTGTTCTCAGAGAGAGTGAGAGAGGAATCTGGGCTGTAGAATCAGCAGGTCTGAGGCAGCGATCGGTGGGTGGCATCTGGGATCTGGTTCACGTGTGACCCTGGCATCTACTCACTCTGGGACCTCAGCCAGCTTCCCTCAAGCCTCTGCGTTGTCATTTGTATAAAAGGAGTTATCGCAATGAGCACCTCCAATGAGACAGTGTTTCGGAACTTGTCTTTCTGAGTTCTACAACCTGCTTTCTGGTGTAGATGAGCCTGAGGGAAAACCAGGAGACAGGGCTGAGTTGATGCAGAATTTCTTTGGAGGTGGAAGCATCAATTTGGGGACAAGAGCTTTTTCCTAGACACTGCTCTCAGCTGGAGGGAGGAAGGTTTGGGCCGGATATCAAACACTTTCTCTCACTCTTTGGCACACATTTCACCTTCAGATGGAATTCCGTGTTACATTGTGTGATTCTTGACTCCACATTCTCTCCTATCCACAACCAAGATGCCATCACCCACCCCTGTAGCCTCCACCCCAACCCTGACATCAGGCAGGATCTGTGGAGACCAAAGAGATGTATCTTGCTCCTTTCTCTCCCTGCTTCCTGTTTACTGTCCTCCCTCTACCCAGGCCCTCCCACCATGCATTGCTGCATTTAAGCCTGCTGACCATGGACTGAAACTTCTGAAACTGTGAGCCGAAATAAATCTCTTCTTTAAATTTTGAGTGTTGGGCATTTTGTTCTAGTGATGAGTAAAGTGACTAACACACTTGAGTTCTTGAACAACTCCTTAAATAAAAAAATGCACATGTTGAACTAAATATACACAAGAAATACTGTGTTAAATTTTGAGATTTGAAAGTTGATGTGTACCTTTCACTAATTCAAAATGAAGCGGGCTTTTTAGTTCAGGTAAAGGAGTGTGGACTTGTTTTTCATAGATGCTAGGCTTGTCTTGGGGTCTTGGTTGCAAGCAACAGAAACAGCTCTGGACAATACAGTCGTCCCTTGATGTCCATGAGGGACGGGCTCTGGGACACCCGAGGAGACCAAGATCTCTGAGTGCCCACATTCATTATGTAAAGTGCAGTAGCATTTGTATGGAAGCTGCACACATCCTCCTGTGCCCACCTGTGCATACTTGAAATCATCTCAGATTGCTTATAGTGCCCACCACAATGTAAACACTGTGTAAATAATGTTCTAGTATGTTGTAGTTTCTGCAATAATGATAAGAGAAAAGTCTGTATGTGTTTAGTACAGATGCAGTTTTTTCCCCAAGTATTTTTGGTGGTTGGCTGAATCATGCAGGCGGAAGCCACGCATATGGAGGATGGATTACATCGGCAAGAAAGGGATGAACCGAAAGGACACTGGCTAGCTCCTGTGGTCAGCAAGACCAGGAGCCAGGACTGCGCAATGAGAAGGTGCAAAAGGACAACACACAACCAGAGTCCTGGTAAAAATCAGCCTCACAGCCAGACATGGAGGGTGGTCCGCTCTTGCTGCTGAACACTAGATGTTTTGACACCTCCATCCCTGGTCACCTTCATCACTCCTAGATGTTGGGTGTGGGGATTGCTCATCTGGGTTTGCTTCTTTTTGTCATTAACTCCAGATTCAAAATTCTGAGAGCATTGGCTTGGCCCAACCTCAGTTATGTGTCCACACTCTGGTTGCCAGAAGGTCTGTGTTATGGTTATATCTAGATGTCCCCAAATCCTCATGTGCTTGTAGGTGAGGATTTGGGAGGTGATTGGGGTCATGGGGCTGTGGTAATCATCGTTGGATCTGTCCACTGCTGAGGTTATAGCTAAATGTGATGTCAGAAGGTAAAGCCTGGTGAGGAGGTGATCCCTGGGGGGCTGGGCTGGAAGAGTTGGCCTCCCTCCTCCTTCCTTGATCCCTCTCTGCTTCTTGTCCGCCCTGCCATGAGCAGCTATCCTGTGCCATGATGCTCTGCTTTGCAGCCTGCCTTGGAGCCAGCCAACTATGGACTGAAACACCTACAAACCCTGAGCCTCAATAAATATCCTCTTCTTAGAATTGTGGGTGTCAGGTATTGTGTCTTACTGATGAGGAAGTGACTAAGATAGTCTAAAATGTTGCTTTGGGCTGCTTCTCAGCTTCTACACTGGGAGGCTGCCTTTGCCTCCCATCAAGAATTGGAAAATCTCAATACTGAGATTCCATCTCACTCTAGAAAGAATGGCCATCATCAGGAAATCAACTAATAACAAATGCTGGGGAGGCTGCAGTAGGGTGGAGGATCTTCTACATTGTTGGTGGGAATGTAAACTAGTACAACCACTATGGACATCAGTAGGGAGATTCCTCAAAAAACAAAAACTAGAAATTCCATTTGACTCAGCTATTCTCCTTCTAGGCATCTTCCCAAAAGAGTTAAAGACATGATATTACAATGATCCATGCATACCCATGTTTATAGCAGCACAACTCATAACAACTAATCTTGGAAGCAGCCTATATGGCCATCAAGAGATGAATGGATAAGGAAAATGGGGTATTTAGACATGGTGGAGTACTACTCTGCCATAAAGAAGGATGAACTTGAGTTATTTGTAGGAACATGGATGCACCTTGAGACCATAAGTGTTAAGTGAAATAAATCAGACGCACAGGCTTAGATATCACATGGTTTCTCTTAAATGAGAAACTCAAAATATAAAGTACAAAATAAAACACAGATTATAGGGAAAAAGAGAGAGAGAAAAACAGTTATTATAATCCAGCATGGGTGATGTATCTAAGTATACCTTGATTTAGTATAATTGTCTTACCATGTTTTATATGTTTTTTGGCCTATTAGTCTGGCTTTAATCTGTATGTATGATAATTACTTTATAAGGATTTATAGATAAATGAATCTGATGTTGGCAAAAAAGAAGTGATGGAGGAAGGGAAAAAAAGAATTGAGATGTATCGAGTACAGGTACCAATTCCCCACAATGAATGTAATCATTATGTACTGCAAACAGGTACTGATAAAAATTAAAAATTAAAAGAAAAGAGTTGGAGAGTGAGAGACTTCCAAAATAGGAAAGGGCCACCCAAACGGCAGCCCCAGAACCACGGAAACTCAAATCCATAGCAACAGTAACAATGACAATAACCATTCTCACTACTACCATAAGAGGAAATGTCTGCTCCAGGGAGTGTAGAAGGGTTTCAGGCCAGGAAGTAACATTACTAAATATGCTTTAGAGAGAGTCTTCTGGTGGCAAGCTATAGGTCAGACTGGAAGAAGGCTAGGCCGGAAGTAGGGATGTAAATGAAGAGTCACTCAAATGTGTCTGTGATGAGCCACACAGGTTGGCACCCGAAGGCTTGGTAGATAGCACAGGCTGGAGGGGGGAACACTCCAGACCTGGGCTGGGGCAGAGTGTTTCACACTTTGAGATACATCTGAATCACCCAGAATCTTGTTAAAATGCGAATTCTGATTCAGTAGGTGTTATGGTTTGTGTCTAGATGTCCCCCCAAAGCCTCATGTGGTAAGAGGTAGCTGGATCTAGAGTGTGTGATTATTAAATTAGTCCACTGATTGGTTTGGGATGGTTCTGCTGGGATCAAGGATGTGACACTAAGATTAAGGGTATTAGGATTCAGGGTGGGAGTACTGCCCACCCCAAAGCCAGGTACCCTGGATAAGACAGAAAATACAGGAAGAAGTTGGTTAGCCCCCTTACTTGCATTCCTGCTTACCTGGCTGCCTTCTGCCTGTCCGCCGTGCCACCCTGCCTCAGACCCAGCTGACTGTGGACTGAAACCTCTTCAAACTGTGAGCCAAATAAACCTTTCTTCCCCTAACTTTGGGTGTTGGGTATTTAGTCTCTGCAACAAGAGAAAAGTAACTAACACAGAATTTGGTACCGGGAGTGGGGTCCTTGCTGTGATGTTGCCTGGCCATGTGGTTTAAGAGCCTTTGGAATTAATTTGGAAAGGTTTTTGAGAGACCAGCCAAATAGGCAGCCCTGGAACGCTCTAAATTTATTGAGACTCTGGTCAGAGCGTGGAAAGTCAGAGTAACTGATGGAAATGTTGCCGAGTAGGATGAGGCTTGGGAGGCCTCTGTTGAGAAAGATTGCATCGGCTGCTGGATCCCAGGCAGTATATGTGTGCTTTGGCAGAGATTGGTCTGCGCTTTGCTTGTGTTTGGAGATATTGCCTGCTTGGCAGGAAAATTTCCACGCAGTCTAGTATTGGGACAGCAGCAGAGTTACTGTTGAGGGCTTTGGGCTGAGTCTATGCTGGAAATCAAGAGCAGAGAGCCAGCAGAGTGACCTGGAACATTGGGCCAGAGGAGAGCTGTGGACCGCAAGGAAGACCAAAGGACAACATGGTAGTGGAGAGCAAACAGGACAATGAAAAAATGACCTGAGGACTTTTACCAACAGGGAAGAGTGTATTTGGGGTACAGGAGATCCTTTGGTGCATTTCTTAATGTTGCCATATTCTGTTGTTGAAGTTAATGGAAACTAAAGTTGTTATATTTTTTAATGTGAATGTACTGTATTGGTATATTGTATTGTTATAGAACAAGTAAGAGAGACAGAATGAAGTTGATGTATGTTTGTATGTATATTTGTTATTTTTGTTCACCTATTTCTAATCAATGTTGAGAATTCTTTGAATATTGGTTTCTGGTGTGGGAATGAGTGCCAATAAGAACTGCAGTGCTAATGTAAATCTGAATAGACCAAGATATGTTAACTC
The DNA here is from genome assembly GCA_004026905.1 of Hystrix cristata. NCBI lineage: Eukaryota > Metazoa > Chordata > Mammalia > Rodentia > Hystricidae > Hystrix > Hystrix cristata. The sequence continues at coordinate 96,645 of PVJO010002489.1, read as the reverse complement.
TTTATAAATCTGCCACTGGAGACTTTGGGTTAAAGAAATGTGTCTGGTTATCAAGTTGACCAGGGGTGGATTGTGGTGGACCTAATATGGTCAACTTGAGCCAGAACGCCCAGCTGGACTGAGTTGGTGTGATGCTGGGCGTACGAGATTCCCCTGAGGGTTGTTGCTGATGCAACATAAGACAGAGTGGGAGCCGCAGCTAGTTGGCGGGCTGTTTCCCAGGAGAAGCTCTGCTGCGGCTGGTTCTCCCGAAAGAAACTCGGCTGTCCCTGTCGAGGAAGGAGCTCGGGGCCTTGCTGTCGTCGAGGATGGCTGCTGTTGCTTCGGGGGAGCTCTGGTCGTCATCTCTGCTGTGAGCATCGTATGCTGGTTCCAGTAAAGATTTCTTCAGCCATCATCTGCAGACACGGACGTACATAGGACAGCACTGTGGGCTCCCAGCCCTCGATTGGATCTTTCAGGTCTCCAGTGCCTAGATGGACATTTGGCACCTTCTGCATTTGGCTTCTGGGTGAATATTGTAATCTATAAATGTCCCCTATTAAATCTGCTCTCTTACAACCATTGGTTCTCTGAAAATCTCACTAAGACAGTAGGCCTGGTGAGGGCCGGTGATTCTCCTTCCTGACACGTTCTCGGGTGCTGACCGGTGCTGCCTGCGCTGCGGTCCAGGGTCAGGGCTTGTGTGCAGCTGCTGGGCAGGGCAGAGGATCAGGTGAGCATCACGGTGTGCGCGGGAATCAAGGAGCCTTCTCAGGGTCTGGTTTGGGTCACTGAAGGCAGTGGCCGGAGGATTTCCTTTTACTTTTGCTGAACTGTGTTTCTTTAGTGAGTTTCCCTGTTTGAGGAAGGATGCAAAATAAACCAAGGACACCAGGCACTCAGGAAAGGGATATTTTCAAATGATAAACATTTTAACTTTTTTTTTTTGCGGGAGGATGCTGGGGATGGAACTCGGGGCCTTGAGCTTGCAAGGCAAGTGCTGGACCACTGAGCTAAATCCCCAACCCGCATTTTAACTGTTGATGAACAAGACATACAGATTTTACATAGTTTCTCGAGTGAGATCCAGGCTGGCTCCTCAGGACTGAAATTGTCACACTATTCAGCTGCGAGAATTATTTCCCAGAAATCTTAATCATACGTGACATTTTTTTTCTTCTTGTTAACAGCTAATTGTGTTGTAATGTTGACCAGCTGTGACATGCTGATTTCTCTTTGCAAATACTTTCCGGGGAGCTGATTAGGAAAACATAAGGAGAACAATTTACTTCTTTTAATACCAAACCCAATTAATTTTAGTGACTCATATAGGCTTGGATGAAAAGTTAGAATATTAAACCTCTATTTGTTTAAGAAAGAACCCATTTTCTTTCTTCTCAATGCATTTTCTATTCTTTTAGACATGAACATCTCTCTGAAGTTAGAAATGGGTAAAACTAATGAAAGGTTCATGTCCAAACTGCAGAGGAAAATGATTTGCTCCCAGGTGGCAGGCTGCTATGGCTGGAGGAGATGATTATAACTCGTACCAATGGCACCCATTTGTGCACTGACTTCTGGGTGAATTTCCCACGATGCTCTAGGTAGGTCCTTTAGTTCCCATTATGTAGATGGAAAAGTAATGCTCCAGGAGACTTGGATCTGTAACTGAAATCTCTCTGGGCTGAAAAAAAAAATCAGTAACAACTTCTAAACTAGCTGTCAGAAAATGTGGTAATTGGAGGAAAAATATCAGATTGAGGCATCCATGTATTTGCACTGTTATATAAACTGTTTCTTTCTCCTTCTGTTTCATCCAGAAGTAAGAAAGGACCCTTTCCCACCTTCACCCCTTCTCCCTGTCAGGGGTCACACTGACTGTGACCTTCAAAAGATTAAGAAAAGGAGAAAGGGAGAAAGCCAGGCATGGAGGTATATACCTCTAAATCTCAGCATGAGGAGGCTGAGGCAGGAGGATCGCCTTGAGTTGAAGGTCAGCCTGGGCTACATAGTGAGTTTAAAGCCAGCCTGGACTACGTAGTGAGACCCTGTCTCAAAAAACATAAATGAAGAAAAAAGAAAAAGATCCAGCTGCTCCACTGCTGGTCCTCCTGAGATGACCTCGAGGAGAGGGCGAGGATCAGAGAGGCCACTGGCAGGTGAGGAGTTCCTGAAGGGTGTCGCTGTCAGCCTTGTGTGAAGCACACCGGCAGGGATGAGCTCCCGGAGGAGTCACTGTGGGGAGATGCAGGGAGTTTCAGAAACATCATTTGCCCAGCAGCCAGGATGCTCAGTTCTGAGCCTCCTGGTCTTGCCCCATCCGACAGCAACTCCCAAGAAAAGCAAATGCATGGGGGAGTGACCTTGCTCAAGGTCACAGAGCAAGAAGGCGGCAGAATCGGTGCTCATTTTCAAGCTGTTTGTAGCTGTGCTCCAAATCTACGTTGTATTTGTAGATGGTCTTAAAGTGGGACGTCTGGTCTGCTTGATGTTTTTTCTCTATTTAAAACAAAAGCTTAAGGCTGGGGAAGTAGCTTAGTGGTGGGGCAATTGCCTTGCACGCTGGAGGTCCTGGCTTCCTTCCTAGCACAGGAAATGAATGAACGAACCCTAGAGGCCCCATGATCTGAGTCAATTCTTCAGCAGAGTGTCTGAAGGAACGATTGTTGTCCAGGCCCTTACTGCCCCCTTTTTCCATCTCTTTCCTTTTCCTGCCCACTCCTGTCCTGTCCTCTTGTTCCCTACCCTCTGGAGAAAACCTGCTCCCTGGAATGCAACAGGCGCATGCGTCCCTCCAGAAGGCTTGAGCAACTGCATCTTAGCAAGAAAACCGGACTGCCCTATGTTAGAGGGATTGGTCGGTATTTAGTGGTAGAACTAAATGCTTCTAGTAGGAGAAAGTCATGTCTGAGTCCCCAGAGTGATCCCAACAAGGAAGGGCCTGCATGTGTTATGAGTCAGATCAGTGTTACTGACTTCGTAGGTTTGGACAAGCTCCAGGGAGACGCAGTGTGTGGCAATAAGGAGTTGTGCAGGACCCGGAATCATCTGAACTGTTCTCTTCCTAGTCAAGCGCCGGAAGTTGAACCTGACAGCCTCCTGTTTAATGTTGTCATATTGCTGGTGGGTCTTTCAAGGTTGCAGCTCTGCAGGTAGTCAGCTTGGGACTGGGTTGTCATCACTGTCACACTGGGGAGAACTGGGCAAGTCACCAGACTGCACTAAGATTTACCTTCTCCAGATGCATAATGGGAACTAAAGGACCTACCTCAGAGCATCATGGGAAATTCACCCAGAGGTCGGTGCACAAAGGGGCGCCGTCTGTATGAGTTATAATCATCGCCTCCAGCCACAGTGGCCTGCCACTTGGGAGGGAATCGTTTTCCTCTGAAGTTTGGACGTGAATCTTTCATTAGTTTTATCCGTTTCTCTCCAACTTCAGGGAGATGTACATGTCTAAAACAATAGAAAAATGTATTGAGAGGAAAGAAAATAGGTTCTTTCTTAAACAAATGGAGGTTTAATGTTCTAACTCTTCACCCTAAACACATTTGAAGCATTTCAACAAACGGGTGCATTTCCACCAGTCACATAGGTTAGGAAGACAGCAATTGTGCCTCTGTGAAAAGGAGCAAGAGATGCCAGTGTCTGGGGATTTTCTCAGCTAATATCCTGGGTGAAATCCTCCCGAAGCAGCTTTGTCTAAACTGGTTCAGCTTGGAGCAGCAACAAGTCTATCAGCTGATCATGGAGAAATAGCTGACAAATAAGCTGGACTCCGAGCCCCGGTGGAACACAGGGCTTGACCCAATCCCTTGAGCCTCGGAGATAGCTGGCCCCGTGCCACTGTGTGGCCATGACGTCGAAGGATAATAAGGTAATTAAAATAAAAATTGGAAGCCGGACATGATGGTCCATGCCTGTAATCCCAGCACTCTGGAAGGCTGAGGCAGGAGGATGGCAAGTTTGAGCTCAGTCTGGGCAACTTAGCAACTTTACAAGATCCTGTCTCAAGATAAAAAAATAAAATTAAATTAAAAGTCTAGGGATGTACCTCAGTGCCAAGGCCCCGGATTCCATCTGCAGTACAAAATAAACACACACCTGGACAAATCAGTGTTCTGCTGTGAACCGTGTCGGCTTAAGGGTCAGAAACATCTGGGTTAGAATCTTTGTGTACATCGCTACACTCCACGGCGCTCCCTAATCTTCACGCAGCCAGAGGGATCACGTATGCGGGTGGAGGAGTAAGTCCTTGATACGCTGGGCTGACCGTCCCCGGCATGGTCCCCAGCCACACGCTTCCTCAAGGACAGCGTGTAGCTACACAGAGCGCAGCTGGCTTTACAGGATTGGTTACTTCTATTTCCAGGAGGAAGCGGGGAGGAGGGGCCGGGGTGTGTGTGTGAGCGCGCCCGTGAAGAGTTGGCAAGTTACACGTTCCTGGGAGCATCGGGGTCATTTTGACTCCAAACTATACCGATCTTAGAAAGCATTTTGCGGCCTTGGCTCATGAAATATGAAAACATTCTCATATGACGACATCTCTAGACCGCCGGGTTTCATGACCCAGTCTTTTGACCCGCCGCAAGCTCACCACGGAGACTCTGTGCCACAGAGCTGAGCAGGGGCGCTTGGGACCCGTTCTGGAGGTCAGCTCACCTCCCAGCCCCGGCGGTCCCACTGAGCCGGGAGGTGGGGTCTGTTCTGACGCACTTGGCCCTGGGGGAGCGGGCCTGGATTCGAAGCCACGCTCTTCTCTCCGTGTGTGACCATGTATCACCATCTGGTCCCAGCTTGTTCCACTTTATCTCCTCCCTTGCTCAGTTTGATGTGAGCTCCAAAACCTCTGAGTGCCGACTATGTCCCAAGACTTTGGCTGAGTGCTAAATGTCTGCCAAAAGTGAGGCACAGCTCAGAAGATGCAGGAGCTTGTGGTCTAGCTGAATGCTTCCTTTTGTTTTCATTTTACTTTTTGAGACAGGGTCTTGCTATGTAGTTCAGGCTGACCTTGAACTTGGTATTATAGCCCAGGCTGACAGTGAACTCGTGGCAATCCTCCTGCCTCAGCCTCTCGAGTGCTGGCATTGCAGGTGTGTGCCATCACGCCTGACCATACTCTTTTTTTTTTTTTTTTAAATTTTCCAGCCCCATTCTTAAGGAATCTATCACTATTAAAGAAGCAGCCATTCCTGCACGAATCCATCCGTCTGAGTACGGGTATAAGGAACTGTGCATTAGCTTTCCATTTGCTTGTGTCCCCACAGCTGGGCCGTCACTGATTTCAGCTCCCTGATCCACAATGTCCCCAATAGCTGATCATGGCGCTGAAATCCCACCACTCACACTTGTTTCCTTCAGGTCTGTATTCATCAGGATTATCCAGATTGTGAGTCACAGAAACCCAGCCCATGCAAAAAAAAAAAAAAATTAATAAAATCAAATAAAGAATTTATTGGCTCAGGAAGGAGAATTTGAGCAGCCACATTCTGTGAAAGGCAGGGGAAGCTGGGTTTCGGGAAAAGAGGCATCCAGGACTCAGCACCAGAATTCTCCTTCTGTCCCAGTCACTGCACCAGTGTCCCGCTCCCAGCGCCTTCCTCTTGGGAGGCGGTGCTGGGAGCTGTGTAAGACGCCGTGTAGATCTTCTGAGGTGGCCACCAGGCTGCGAGCAGCTGCGGGGACCTTACTGGCTGGGCTGCTGTGGTCCAGCCCAAGTCAGCTGTGGACAGTTTCCACGTGCTATGCAAACTGTGGTAGGACGGGTTTGCCAAGGACATGTATGCGGGCCGCTTCCCAAAGACCCAGCATGCCCTGGTGACCGGCTGTGGCCGGCCGACTCACCTGAACCCTGGCCAAACCTCCCGCGGACTGCAGGGAGGCCCGTGCGCTGCCTTCTTCCTCGTCACTGCGATCAGACCCGCATCACAGTCTGATGATTCTCCCGGCTTTTTCTGGCTCATTTTTTCCTCTTTTCACTCACTGGTGATTCATAATTACATCTTTGCATATTTAACCTTCACTTAATATCTGTTTTTGGATGATTGGGATACCAGATACTTCAAGGGAGCTTAGCCAGGCGCTGTGATGGGAGGGCTCTCCCTGCCCTCCTGCCCCCTCCCTTGTGCCCTCGAGGCATCCCGCTGAGAAGTCTCTTCTACATCCAGTATGAACTGACAGAGATAGCTGGCAGTAAATCTGATATTTTTGCCCAAATATTATAGCTCGCACCACCATAAAAGCTAATTACTATATTTTATTCTAGAAATGAGCTAACAAACAAATAAAACTCTCCCAGGGCTTGACCAATTCACTCAGCGTGCATGCGGTGACCCAAGTAACTGCCTTTAAGAGAGTGAGTCGCGACAACCATGGTAGTCCATAAACCTGCAGGTTTGGTGTGGTGGTGCACACCTGTAATCCAGCACTTGGGAGGCTGAGGCAGGAGGATCACCTGGAATTTGTGGCCAGTCTCAGCTGCATAGTGATTTCAAGTCCAGCCTGAGTATATAATGAGACCCTGTCTCAAAACAAAAACAAAAACAAAAGCAAAAAAATATATATGTATGCCTGTGGTGCTGGAGATGAAACACCCCAGCACTCGCCACTGAGCTATAGCCCCAGCCCTTTTCATTTTACATTGAGAAACGGTACTGCAGAGTTGCCAGGCTGGTCTTGAACTTGAATCTTCCTGCCTCAGCCTCCCAGAGTGCTATAATTATAGCTGTATGCCACGATGGTCAACTGACGATAAGGTATTAAATATGGTCTGTTGTTTTGGTGGTTGTTTGGTTGGTTTTTGTGCTGGGGATTTAATCCAGGGTCTTACACATGCTCAGCATGTGTTCTATCCATGAGTTAGGTCTCTAGCCCCAAGAGAGGTTTTTGAATTGTCTCATATATATATAGTTGTACATGTTTGCAGTACATACTGATCACATTCCTATGTGGAGTTTGTACACATTCATAACGCATCTTATTTCTTTTTTCATTCCCCTCTCCCCTCCTTTCATCTTGGTCCCCTTCCCATCTGCAAAAGATCCATCTCCTTGTTTCCTACTATCTGTCTTTTATTTTGATCTTTAATTTATTTATACTTTGAGTTTCTCAGATAAGAGAAACCATGATATTTAAGCCTGTGTGTCTGATTTATTTCACTTAACATTATGATCTCAAGGTGCGTCCATATTCCTACAAATAACTCGAGTTTGTCCTTCTTAATGGGAAAGTAGTACCTCATTGTGTGTAAATACCACATTTTCTTTATCCATTCATCTGCCGATGGACATACAGGCTGCTCCCAAGATGTGACTATTATGAACTATGTTGCTATAAACATGGGTGTGCATGGATCACTGTCATATGATGACTTTAACTCTTTCAGGAGGACACCAAGAGATTATAAATGCATGAGATGATATACATGCTAACTTCTCTGATTTGAGCAATATACACTGTATACATGTATCCAAACATCAACTTGTTCTCTGTAAGTATGGATGATTATAAACTGTGAAAAAAGGAAAGAAAGTCTGGACACAGACATGTACATGCACAGCAAGAAGACTGTGGGAAAACAGACATCTAAAACAAAAGAGAAGGCTGTTGAAGAAACCAGCCCTGCTGACCTCTGACTTCAGGCTTCTACCCTGCAGAGCTGTGAGGAAATAAATTCCTGTTGTTTAAGCCAAGAACAAAAATCATGGCAGTGGTGCAGATGAGTAGGGGAGAAACTACCCAAGAAGGTCTGGAGAAGAGGCTGCTAGATAGATAATACAATCAAAATATTCCACAGGGTTTTAGAAGCACGAAGTCCCCAGCATAAGAAGGGATTCTTTTCAACCCTAAGCAGCTGGTGTTGTGGGGGTGGAGGTGACGTCCACGCAGAGCTATGTGCTGCCAGGGCCGAGGGCACTTGGTGGCCCCAGTCTGGGCCAGGGGCCTGGGCTGCGAGTGGGAAGGCAGTACGGGCAAGCCGCCCGTGTCCACTTCACACTCCCACTGTTCCCATGAACAAGTGAGGCCAGGCTGCTCCAGGTCACCTCAAGGTTTCTGTGGGATCCCACTACCTCAGAAGAAAACACGTATGGTGGTTCTGGTTGCCCTCAAGATTTTGTGCCAGATCCCTACAAGAAAGTTTGTCCTTCCTGCTCACCCCCGTCAAGAGGTCCGCTGGAAGTACCAGCCAGGGACAGCCACCCACTGCTGGAAGAAACAGCTTGTGAGGCTACAGAAACAGGCAGAAAAGAACATGGGGAAGAAAACTGATAAATATAGAAAGGACTTTAAGACCACAGATCCCTGCTTGGAGCCCAGTAAAGATGGTTTATTCTTTTAAAAACTAAAAATTAAAAAATAATGAAACTTATCATCAAGATCCTACAGAAGAGGCTGGAGGCGGGGACCAAATCTGGGCACAGAGCCAGGAGTTCAGACCAGGAGACCAGAGGACTGAGGGCTGAGGTCAAGTGGCAGTGGGACCAGCTCCCCCGAGGATCCCCAGTGTGCAGGTGCCCCAGTGGAGCTTGCTTTTAAGGTCTGGCAGGGGCTCCGTGAGTGGGTGGTACAGCCTGTCGCAGGTCCAGAGGTGGCTCTGCCATGGCCTGGTGCAAAATGCATGCCCTGAACCCTTAATGCAGACTGAACCAAGCCACAATTATAGATCATACATTTAGAATCTTAGTGGAATTTTCCAGGAGAAGTCAGGGCCAGAGAGCTCTGTGTAAGTCAACAAAATCTGCTAACCCTTGGGTCCCAGAGGTCTCGGGAAATAAAGAGAATATTTACAAAAGGGGATTTGAGGCCTTTATTTCTCATGCATCTCCCTTGGGTACCAGAGGTCTCGGGAAATAAACAGAATATTTACAAAAGAGGAGTGAGGCCTTTATTTCTCATGCATCTTCTGATTTTTTTCTTGGTTTTTTTGAAACAGGGTCTCACTCTGTAGTCCAGGCTGGCCTTGAACTCAGGGCAATCCTCTTGCCTCAGCCTCATAAATGCTGGGATGACAGGCCTGTGCCACCACACCTGGCTACAGATGAAAGAGGTGACTTTTATGGTCACGCTGGGAGGTCGGAGGTCTAGGATCCCAGGTCTGTCTTGCATAGCCACTCAGCTGTCACCTGCACTCTCTTTTGAGCACATGCAAGATGCACTTCCTGTGCTTGTTCTTGCCAGACACTGGACAAAGCACTGCTTATATGCCGCACTCTTTTAACCTCTGAGAAATCCTCTGAGGTCACCCCTGTGATTAGCCCCACTGCATAGATGGGGACATTGAGGGTCATGGAGTGAAGTCAAGTGTCAAAGTCACACTGCTACCCAAAGATTAGCTGAAACGTGAACATCAGAGCCTGTGTGCTGTCTCCTCCCACTTTCCTGTCTCTACTCTGCTTTTAACCAAGTTTCTCGAATACCAGCTTTTATTACTTGCTTCTCCACATGAGCCTTGAATGTCCACAGCTGTCCTTTTAGCTGAGATCTGGGGTCACATGGACTGTTACTAACAGATCTTTTCTCTCTCCTTCTTGAATTAGCTGGTATAGTCCAAAATTTAGAGGCAGGAAAGGGCAGACAGGCATCTCCCCTGGTTGTGCAGTGTAATAGTCTGCTTTCTGTTGCTATGAACAACATTCCCGAGGCTGGTTATTCATAAGGAAAAGAGGTTTATTGAGCTCACGGTGTGGGAGGCTGGAAGTTCCAGATTGGGCTGCCTCCCTCTTCCCTGTTCAGCTCTGTGAGGACCTCGTGGTGGGGGATTCGGGGTAGGGGGCGAAGCATATGTTTGAGAGATCACACGGTGAGACAGGAAGCCAGAGGGATTCAGGAACACGATTGGGGATTTTTTGCAGGAGCAATACTAGGGATCAAACCCAGATATTCTTTACCACTGAGATACACCCCCAGTCCTTTAAAATTTTTTAAAAAAATTTTTGAGACAGCATCTCACTAGGTTGTCCAGGCTTGAACTTGGGATCCTCCTGCCTTCGCCTCCCAAACGCTGGGAGGCACCACCACACCTGGCTAGATTTGCTCTTTTTATAACAACTCACTTTCTCAGGAGCTAATACTGTAGATTGCTCCAGAGCTGCATCAGTCCCTTCAGTATGCAACGCCGCCAGAGACCTACCCACCTTCCACCAGGCCCCACCTCTTACAGCAGGTCCACACTCCACACAGGAACTTCTTGGGGACAACCCACATCCAGCGACAGCTTCTAGTTCTCTTGTGGTGTTGAGCTTTAGAGTCTGTGTCTTCCTTCAATGTCCATTATCCCTTTTGCTACACTTTCTTGATTGCTCTTCTTACTGATCCATAGAAACCTTTTTACTATGTTAAAGAAATTTGTCCTATGCCTGCGGTATGCATCGAAAGTACTTTTCCTAGTTTGTCTTTTGCCTTTTGAATTTATGAAGGTTTTTTCCAAGGAGAAACATTATGGTAGTCAAATTTATCAATTTTAAATTCTATGACTTCTGCAATACATCATTCTTAGGCAGCTTTTCCTTACTCCAAGGTTATAAAATAAAATTTCCTACATTTCCTTCTACTACTATTTTGGTTTTGATCCCTCTGGACAATTTTCCAAGTAATGTACGAGACAGGGAACTTGCTTAAGTTTTTCCTAAGGTAACTATCCAATTACTGCAGTACCACTTACTGAATAATCTCGTTCTCTACTGGTTTGAAATGCCACATTTATTCGACACTAGATTTCTGGTTACAGTTAGGTTTATTTCTGAGTTTCCTATTTATTGATCTGCCTCTCCATGTATCACACCATTGGAAGCCCCGCAGCTTAATATCACTTCTAATAGTGGCACAGCCTGAATTGTCTGTCTTCTCCCAGAATTCTACTGTCTACTGTCTTCTCCCAGAATTCCTCTCACTATTCCAGCTTGTTTATTTTGTCCATGTGGCTTTCAGGCTCAGTTTTTCTATTTACCCCCAAACCGTCTTGACTTTTTTCTATTTGAACTGCATCGCATTTCCAGATTAATTTTGGGAGAAATAATATCTTTATGATGTTGCATCTTCCTAACTGAGAACACGATAGTCTTTTTCTGTTGCTCTTCAAGGGTTCTTAGCTCCCCCTTAGTACTGAATGCTATTTTTTTCAAAAAGAATTTGCATACTTCTTGTTAAGTTTGTTGATGGACGAACTCTTTTTATTGCTATTATAATTTACTCTTTCCCTCATCTTTCTTAGCTGGATGCTGTTTTGGCAAGAATTTAAAATTCTGCTACGCTTCCTCAGGCTACTTGTGAAGCCTTTGTGTCTGATTTGACTTGGTTTCCAATTTCGGCCCAAGGCGTAGGAAAACCCAGCTGCCTGCAGACAGACAGGGTTCCAGCCAAGGGAGGCCCTGTCCATATACAAAACAACTCCAGGGTGAGAGTCATGGATGTGAAAAGAGATTGATTGTGTTGGGTATGTTATAAACGGTCACAAGTCTGTGTAAATCAAATGCCTTTTAATTCATGGTGAGGTGACCACAGCAGGGCAGGATGTGGCACATTAAACTTACACTGCTTCAATCTGAGATTCTTTGGATAGATTTATCTTTGGTGTCCTGACAATTGATCACCTTGAGGAAACTGAGGTAGCAGCCAGTATAACACATGACTGTATTTTCTCCTCAAATCATGAGAGGCAATAGAGTGGCCAGGGTCCTCCCAGGAAAATGGGATTCTGAGCCCTTAAGAAAACCCCTTTAACTGCTCTGCCGCTTGTCATGGTCCTGTGTCTGTTAGCATTCCCAACCATTGCTAACCAGGACACAGAAAGCCGCAAAGTCACTTCCTGCCCTGGAGGAGCCCGTGGCCTGGGGGGAGGTGTGGAAAGTCACCCTAAAGCGTTGCAGAGAAGCGGGCTGTGAAATGTGACCTGGGTATGAGGCATGGGCACTGGAGCTGGGCCTTAGTGAGGCTGGCAAGGGTGGCGGGTGGTACCAGCGTGCTGTCACGGCTCTTCCTCAAGGATGGGCCTGGCTCTTGTACCCTGGGGCTGTGGGTAGGAGACAGTGCTGCCAGGAGCCTGCTGACCCGTCTCCAAGGGCCTGGGTGGCCGAATGCCCTCCATTTCTCGCCCCTGCAGGGGGACAGCGGGGAAAAGTGCTCCCTCGGGTTCTCCAGTGGGATGGACCCCTGCGAGTGGCCGTCTGCTCCCCTGCCTTTCCCGCCCCGTGTCCCAGCTCCCTGCCCCACGGGGGCTTCCTCAGCTCTAGTCCGGGGCTTGCTCCCGGAGCAGGAGCAGGGCGCTCCAGGAAGAGGAGGTGGCCTGGCAAAGGAGGCCTTGTCTAATTAGGGGGCAGAGGAAGAGCAGGCTGGAGGGGCTGGGCGCTGGGCTGGGAAGGTTGCACGTTGCTGGAGGGCCCTGCCCTCTGTGCAGAAGGGCGTGCGGCCCGAACGGGGCGCTGTCTGCGGAGCCAGGAAGGAGCCCTTCTCTTCCTCACTCCTGGCGCTTTTGCCCAAGGCTGGGCTCGGAGCTCCAGCAGCCCCCAGCTCCAGCACCTGCTTACAGCCGAGCACTGGCGGGGGAGGAGGGCACGGGGCGGGGCGGGGAGGCTGGGGGCGGGGGCTGAGGATGGAGGGGGAGGGGAGGGAGAGGGGGTGCATGTGGGCGGGGCTCCCTGCTGCCGGGCCTGCCGCAGTCTGTCCCTGTGGGCCGCACAGACGGAATTTTCCTTTCTGCAGCGGCGCCTCCCTTGCCCGCCTGCGCGCTGGGCGCGGGGCTCAGCTGAGACCTGCCACCCGGCGGCCATTGGTATTCCTGTCCTGTCCGCTCTGTCAGTGGGGCACTTGGGAGGCCCTGGCAGAGGAGGCTGGCAAGGGCCAGGTGCTTTTCCTGTCTGCCTGGATGCAGAGCTGTGGCACTTTTGGAACAGGTTTTCTTACCTCTTATCTTTACTACTCTTTCTGCCCCTGGCTTCCTTCCTCCAGGCCCTGGACTAAGCAATTAAGATTCTGAGATGACTCATACAGTATCTCTGCCCTCAGAAAGAGCCGGGTCTGGTGGGGAACAAGAACAGGACTCAGTACTTACAACAAGAGTGCCGAGCACTAGGACGCAGTTATTTGTGTATTTTAAATATTGGTTGAATGAAGAAAGAAAAAAATGAATGACTGTTGGATACAAGGAGGAGACAATCAGCAAGGGCTCCTTAGAGGCCACGTGAGGGAGTTGCACTGGGCAGGACCGGTTAGCGTAAGGAGCCGTCACCACCACGCTGGGCCCTCGGAGACTGAGGCCTGTGTCCACCCCGAGAGGTAGACAGCCTTGTTGCACAGAGGAAACAAACCCTGCCGGAGTTAGATGATCTGCCCGAGCTCCGAAAACTGCAAATGGCGCAGGCAGGATTCCAGAGGAGCTCTGTCTGCCACCAGCCTGGGGCTGTTTCCCCCCGGGCACCATGCTGCACCACCCTGGGGAACTGCTTGGGCAAAGGCTGGGCGGCACACGATGGCTATCACAGGAGCTGACATTCTGGGAGCCTTGTCTGCCATGCTCTCGAATCTCCAGAACTTCTCAGGCATTCATATGCTCTGTTGGAAAAGCAAAAGGCCGGTGAACATTCAACCTTCCTCCTAAAGCTGGGAATTCGAGTTTAAATTGTGCTTCTGTGACAGGCTGTGTGACCTTGGGAAAGGCTCTTACCCTTTCTGAGTCTCTTTCCTCATTTGTTTAAATGAAAGTGAGATTTCTATCCAGTAGGCCTGGCACAAGGATTCCAGACAAGGAATGCAGCCATCATTACTGTTGACTGTTCAAGGTGACTTTAGGCTGCCCAGGGCTGGCTCATGATGGAGGGTTGGCTGAATCATCGAGTGAGGAGACTTTCAGATAATTGGATGAGGGATGCCTTCTAGCTGCCAAGAAGTGAGGGTGCTGGCAGACAGCCCACTGTCAGCCTGCTTCGAATGGACCAGATGCTATTTTGGAGATGAGAAGACTTTTTCTTGACAGTGGCAGTGTAGGGAGAAGAAAAAAACCAGAACTGGGAATACTGACTCCCGCCTGCCCATGGCCAGCGGGGTGTCTGCACCCCTCCATCTCACACGCTGGCTGATCTGCAGATGTGCAGGACAGAGGGGAGGGCTGGAGAGAAGGTGCCCGTGTGCTTCCCAGCAGAATTGTCCTCATGAAGACCACAGTCAAGTGTGAGGACTTGGCCTTCGACTGTTTCCTTAGATCTGCAGAGCTGGCTGTTTTCAAGAGAAGAAATGGGGCCATCTGCTCCGAGCTGGCCCTGGCACCGAGGAACCTTTCCCTGGAGACAGCTACACAGGAGCTCACGTGCTGTCGTGGGTTGGTGGTGGGGGAAGATTTCTTCTTAAGGTACAGAAACAGTAAGGGTGAAGTTAGGATTTGTTTTTTCTTATTTTGCAGCTTGCTAATTGGTTGCCCATCTTCCTCTATTGAAAATTTGCAAAAATAATTCTTACCTCCTAATGGCTGTTGCTAGGATTAAACGAGAGAGCGAAGAGCTAGCATCTGCCACGGTGCTTACCTAGCATGTAGTCAGCACCCATCAAGGTGTTCGTTATCATGATGTGACATTTCACCACTATAGATGAAGGTGACTTATTCTTTTCATTGTAGTCCAGATCCTTAGATTGCCAGTGGAGCTACCATAACCAGAACTTCAAAACAAAATTTTCACATGAACTCTCCCTGGTTATCCCAATGTCTTTATTTTACATACAAAGAGCTAGAGGCTCAAAAGGAAAGAGACTCCAGCTCTCAGGCTATTAAATGATCAACCAGGGATTTGTTTACAAACCAGAATGTGTCTCATTAAGTTATTTTCTTTAAAATAATGGCTATCATGGATATATTCCTACCATGTGCCAGACGTGCTCTTGGAAACTCTTTATATGTAAAAATCTCATTTAATTTTCAGCAACTCTGCAAACAATAATTAACCCCATTTATTATAAATAAGCCAAGTCTTAGTAAAGAAGTGCCATGGCATTGCCTTGCTAATAAGTGGCTGGTGCAGAGAATAAACCCCCATGGGTCCGACTCTCTGCGGTAATTGGTCCATAAGCTAGGAGCTGCCAAGAAGGACCAGGAGCCAGAGGCTGCCTGTTGACTCTGTAAATACAGCAGCTCCTGCCACCTCCTACCACCTCCACCAAGCAGGATGGCTTCAGAAGTAGAGGGAGGGGATGCCTTCTGCAGGCCTTGGTACAGAAAGCTCAGCCCGGCCTCTAGTGTGGGTCACATGTAAGGAGGAAGGGACACTCCCGCACTTATCCTTGAAGCAGTGTGAGGATGCAGCTGTAAAATAACTGCTGGTAACTCCTCTGATTTTCCTGGGCGGGGGATGCTCTTGCTTCACCATGGCAACAGCAACACACCAGCATCCTTGAGAGGCCGGAGTGACTCTGCGGGGAGCTGCGGTCCTGGCTGGGTGGATATAGGAGTGGGGTTACTGGGGCTGGCTGAGGAGTGTCTCATCAACTGGATTCTTCTTGCTTGAAGCCAGTTCGTTCTTTGGGCAGAAATATTTATAAAGGGTCCTTGCTACATCAAGCTGCCTATATCTTACAAGAGTCAGGGTGACAGGAGATGGCAGAGAAACTTCCAAGGAGAACCCAGGAGGGCATGCTATTTCTCCTATGGCTTCTACTAACAGTGCTCAACAAGCAAGCTGCCGATGGACTGTGCCTCTCATAAGACCCTGTCAGTGTATCCTAATGGGGAATCTCTTGGGCTTTGCTGCCTGCCAGACCTGCCTGCCAGCTCTGGAACATTTTGGTTCTAAGGCCTTATGTTAGTCAGTCTAACCTCTCTGAGTCTAAATTGCTTCGCTGGTAAAGAAGAGATATTTAATGCTTCCCTCGTGGGGGATGACATGAGCTAACAAAGGGGCGGTTTCTGGCATGTGATCAGCATTTAATTGCAGTTAGTATGGAGTGCCCAATACTGTGAGGGAAATGGAGACTTGGCAAGGTGACCATCTCTGACTCCCTTAAAGTCAGGACAAACTTAGCAGTAAAATGTGAGTCTCCCGTGTGTCTCTCTGGCGCTCTGAAATCATCTGCCAGTGTTCAGTGCTTGTTCCCTGCCTGGAGTCTTCCCATACTTCCTGGCTCTGCCTGGTGACATCGGGTGTGGCTCCCCCTGTGACATCCTGCCCAGAGAATCTCACAACACTATACCTCGGGGATTGCCTAGCTCAGCTCTCTCGTCCTCATTTCCAGTCCAGGAAATGGAAGCCTCAAGAGAAGAGTCAAGGGCTTTGTTCAAGGTCACCTGGGATGGTGGAAGCTATTAATTGAAGTGGGTGTTGTATTCACCTTAGCTATAACTAAGCTGTGCCCCCACATCTGCCTGCATCTCTTGGACGTTTAATGCTAGGTTAAATAGGTATGGGGAGAATCCATTGATTTATCTATTTACTTGGTATTTCAGGTGTAGTGCTGGCAAGCTCTGTGTAACCATGGGAGTGGGAAATATTGAGAGCTAACATTTGCACAGTGCTTTACAGCACATAAAATACACTCATGTATTCAGTCTTATTTAGTCCCCCCAATCATCCTCCAAGTAGTTATAATAATTATGATTCTTTTATAGGCTGGAAACTGTTGCTGAATGGGACCTGTTCAAAGACATAGTTCAGTGAGGCAGATCGAGGAACTGACTTACATTTGTGCGATTCCTGCCTATGGCACACTGGCCCAGCTGATGTGGCCACACTGCTGAATGGCATGTGGGCTATGCTAGTCCTCTGGCGAACTTTTTGAGAGGCAGAAGAGGAAGAACTCTGTGGGGGGATCCCAGCATTGCCTAGAAGGCCCGCCTTCAGAGGGCGGAGCAGCCGTCCTCCTGGGGCTCTCCAGAGCGACAGAAACCAAGGTGGTGTGGAAGGCAGTCACTGTGCCTCTTCTGGTGTTGCTTTCTGGCTTCCAAAACGCCTCTCAGATGATCTCACAAGAGGCCCAAGGCAGGGAGGGCTGCATATAAGGCCAAGGGACCTGAGCAATGTGTTGAAAGTTGTGAAGCCAGTAGCCATGGAGCAGGACTAGGGTGCACAGTTCCTGAACCCCAGCCCCTCTCAGCTTCTCCTCTGAGCAGGTGAGTCTGGGTGAGAAGAGAGCAAGTGCCAGGGCTGGCCCGGTCCCAGCCAACTTCCTTGGTGGAGAGTGAAGCCAGGCAAACGCGTTTGCCAAGTAGCTCGCACACCAGGTCCTCTTACGTGAAGTGAAGTGTGGAGGAGTTTCGGGTTGCTCCCGACTCACGTTCCCAGTCCGGTCCCTGGGAGCTTTCCAGCTGCACTGTTGCTCACGGGGAGAGAAATCAGAGGGGTAATAAAACATGTAAACTGGTTCTTGATTTTAGCAGGATTCTTTCATCTCAGATGCCAGATGTTTACCCGTGTTTACAATTCAGTAGACAGACAAAGACTGCTCCAGGAAGAACCTCAAAGAGTCCAGGCTTCTGTCGCAGGAGGGGACCTCTGAGCTCTGGTGGTTGACTTAGTGGGTCCCAGAGGGATGAGTAACTTGGGGCGGTGGCGGGGGGATCCCCTCTGCTGATGGGGAAAGACTGGTCTGTCTTGGAGGGAAATAGTGAAAGAAGGCCCAAACAGTGCCAGAACTGTACACTTGGTAGAATTTCCTGAATCCAAATCCAGCCCTCCCTTCAATTCCAGGCAAAAGGCAGGACATAAAAAGACTGATAGTGCTGAAGTCTACCTGCACCTGGAGCCTTGACTCACAGTAACGGTAAAGGGGAGATTGCCACCCCAGCTTCTCAGAATCCAGCCCCACTGCTAACAGAGTGCAGGAGGCAGGACTGTTCTCGGCAAGGCCCCACGGGATGTGGCAGGTGTTGGTTTAAGCAGAGGTGATTTACAGTCAAACCAGCCGATAAAAACTCCTGCTCATGCACAATTGATTAATGACCATCAGTGTCCAATTATGAAAAAATAATTGCTTCTTCCTTAGTATTCTTATTATTGCCCACCAGAAAATAACATAAGAAATTAATAGAATATTTAATAGACATTTTTGATGGTCGTATGGGCCTCTATTGATTTGATGAAGGAATCTAAAGTTAAAGCAATTCTCTGGGAGCATTCTGAGCTAGTTCCCATGATGGGGGCACTTATGTATAGTAGATGTCACATCAGGCTTTGTAGATCTTTCTGTGAGTGGCAGGAGACAGAACCACTTACCTTACAGTGTTTGTACAAAGACAAGTTGGGTAGACACTAATGGCATAAACAGGTACAGTCATCCCTGTTATTTGTGGAGAATACATTCCAAGACCTGACACTATGGGGAGTATTGAACACTAACTATATACACTACGGTTTTTCCTATACATACACACCTGTGATAAAGTTTAATTTATAAATTAGGCACAGTAAGAGATTAGCAACAGTAATTAGTAATAAAACAGAACAATTATGACTGTGCATTATGATAAAAGTTATGTGAATGTTCTCTCTCTCAAAATATCTTACTGTACTGCAGATCTTAGCAACCCTGGCATACAACTCTTTTCTTTCCTTACTAAATTGGGAACTTTCACTTTTTTATTTAAAGTAAGCTTCTCTCTGGCATATTCTTTTTGGCTAATATCACTAATCTGGTACTTTTGGGGAGTTATTAAATAAAATGAGGATTATTTGCACACAAGCCTTATGATACCAGGACAGATGCTGTGATAAAGGAAACCACTATTAAATGACTAACTGGTGGGTAGTGTATACAGCACGGATACACTGGACAAAGGAGTGAGTCATGTCCCACATGATACGGAACAGGACCAGGCAAGATACTCCCACAGCACTCAGAATGGCATGCAATTTAAATCTTATAAATTGTTTCTGGAATTTTCCACTTAATGTTTTTGGATCACAGTTGACTGCAGGCCACTGAAACTGTGGAAAGCAAAACTCTCTGTGGGGAACTATGGTGCACAAGACTAGTCTCCCAGCCTACCCTAAAAATACTGGAGGGCATAGTACAGGGAATCAAGTGAAAACACAGACAAGAGTTGTGGAATGCCAGGGTCTTACGACAATGTATCCATCAGCCTCTTGACTTTGCTCTTGCTATCCGTCCTTGAGTTTGCTTTCCTATCTCTTCTTCCTCTGGCTCCTTTAACAGTCTCCCCCAGCTTCTATGCACTATTAGCCAGGTGTGCTCCTGCTAATTATGTGCCCCCTTGTTCCCAGCTGTCTGCCTAAGGCAAGAATTTGGGCTTCATTCATCCTCTACTCTCCCTCTCTGGTCCCTAACATAATGCTTTGTGTGTATTCTGTGCTCAGAACATGTTTGTTATTGATTGCTTTCAAAATACTATGCACATACTGCAAGCTTGATGGTTAGAGGAAGTTACTTGATGGAATACATATGCAAGAGATAACCCAATCACCTAAAAAATAGAAGTGTTATAGATTCTGAAATCCCACTGTCAAAGATGTGTGCCTTTGGAAAAGACTCTTTTGGTTCTCTAAAAAATACTTCTAGGACAGACAGTACATCGAGTTGATTTCATTATTAGTGACATCAATTTTATTCTCCAATTGGCAAGAACTCATTTGTGTAGGGATACAGTTCAATGTTCAAACAACTGAGTCAGACACTGTGTTTGATGTCAGGGTTCAGAGATGATTAAGACAATACTTATCCTTGAAAAGCTTATGTTCTAATTACCAGAATATTTTAATTTCATCAGGCATCCTAACAAAGCCAAGCTTTGAACCACTTAGCTGACTGAGGAAGATTATGGGAAGACTTCTTGGAGGAGGTGCTGTAGCATAACTTCTAGTGCCCTCTCTGCCTGAGTGCTTCCTCCACGTCTTCACTAGTAAACTCTTACAGGTATCTCAAGATCCATCTCAGCTTCACCTCCTCTGAGAGGCCTTTCCTAATGCTCACAGGTAGAACGAGTCCTTCACTCCTTGGTTCTCCTCGTTGCATTTCTCACATCTTATTGTGGCTAGTTGTCCCTGTGTCTCTTCTCTGCCCTTGATTCTCCAGACCATTGTAGACCGGGCTTCCCATGGATAAGGGCCATGTCTCATTTCTATCAGTCTTTCCAGCTCCTACCACGGAGCCTGGGCCACAATAGCAGGGGAGGGTCCTGCATTATTCCAACAGACTGCAGACCTCTCTGACACCACTGGCTCAGGGCTGGGTGGTGTCTCTCGAAGCCCCAAGCTGAGTGTAACTGGGGTGTAGGAAGCAGGAAGTGCCTGCCAACATGAGTGACAAGCCACTTGCTAACTCCGCTCAGCACAGTGGGGACGTACTAAGAACCAATTCAATCATAATAAGAATTAGGTACCATTACTGGAATATGTACTGGTAATGTGTGTAGATGTTTTACACACATGATCTCATTTACTCTAACAATTTTGGAAAGTATTATTTACCCCTTTGTATTAGCAGAGGAAACAAGGCTCAGAGAAGTAATTTGTCCAAGGTCACATATCCCAGTTATGGTCTGCCTCCAATTATGGCTGCTGGCTTCTGCTCCAGGACAACTCAGGGATCAAGTATATCTGAGGATCAAGGGTCACACACAATTTAGAGTGCACTTGGGAAAGTGGCACTTAGAAAAGTCTCCGTGGAGGTCACGGCAGACCTCACAGATGGATGGACTGGGAAAAACAGAAAGAGCTTGGTACAGCTGTGGGGGGCAGCTTATGTCCAGGAAGCAAGACCTCTTCCTTACCCCCAAAGCAGAGGAGTCTCCCTCCCTCAGTGGGCCAGGGGTAGCTCTTCCTACCCCATCACACGGCTGTGTCAATGGGGTGGACTGGTCCTTTCTCCCTCAACCTGGGGCTGGAGAGCTGGCACCTTCCTCCCTAGCTTTGAAAAGGAGTTGAGCGTAAGTGCGTGTGACTGTGTACATGCATGTTTTTCTGTGTACGTCTGTGCGTGTCTGTGTGTGCACGTGTGTGCCTGTATTTCTGTATGCGTCTGTGTTTCTGTGTCTGTGTGTCTGAGTCTGTGTATCCGTGTGTCTGTGCGTCCGTGTGTTTGTGTATGTGTGCGTCTCTTTGTGCGTACGTGTGTCCGTGTGTGCACGCATCCCTTTCCCTCTCTTCAGGGCAGGAGCTGAGCCCCCCCCCCTCCAGAGATGCGTGGGGATGGCTTCCTCCTTCTCCATCGCGGCCGGGATAGGTTTCTCTCCTCCAAGCAGAAGATGGGGAGGACCGGTACCCAGGCCCTCCCCGCGCCGTCCCGCGTCCCGCGCAGGTGGCCGGCCCTCCCCACCCGAGTCCCCGGAGAGCGGAGGCAGCAAGCTGGTGCCGGGGGCGGGAGGCAGCGCGGGCTCTGCGGAGCGGGGCGGAGCCAGCCCCAGCCCCGCCCACAGGCCCCGCCCCATGCCGACTGGCCCCGCCCCGTGCGCCGCGGCTGTCTGCTGGGCTAGCGCGCGGCGGCGGGAGCTCGGCGCCTCGGCTTCCCTCGGCAGCCTCCTCAGCATCCTCCCTCGGCGGCTCCCTCAGCCTCTCTCAGCCTCCCTCAGCCTCCTTCAGCAGCCCCCTCAGCGCCCTCGGCCTCCCCCGGTCTCCCTCAGCAGCCCCTCAGCCCCCGCCGCCCCGCGCTCGCCCCGCCGCCCGCGGCCCCCGGCCAGATGATGAACTTCCTGCGGCGCCGGCTGTCGGACAGCAGCTTCATCGCCAACCTGCCCAACGGCTACATGACCGACCTGCAGCGGCCCGAGCCGCAGCCCGCGCCGCCGCCCGCCGCGCCGCCCGCCCCGGGCGCGCCCCCCGCCGGCCCGCCGGGCCCCGAGCGCCGCCCGCCCGCGCAGCCCGCGCCGCCCGCCGCGCAGCCCGGCCCGGCCCCGGCGCCCGCGGGCGGCGGCGGCGGCTTCTTCAGCTCGCTGTCCCAGGCCGTGAAGCAGACGGCCGCCTCGGCGGGGCTGGTGGACGCGCCCGCGCCCGCGCCCGCGCGCAGGGCCAAGGTGCTGCTGGTGGTGGACGCGCCGCACGCCGACTGGTGGGTGCCCGGGGGGCGCGGCGCCCGCGCGGGGAGGGCGGCGGGGGTTCGCTTCCGTCTTTTCACGCGGACCCGGGAGCGAGGTCCGGGCGGCCCGGAGCGCGGCGCGTCCCCGACGTGGCCCCCGCGCGTCGGGCCGCGTCCCTGCGTGGAGCAGAGCGCCCTGCCCGCGACCGTATTCGGTGCAGCGGGAGGGGGGTGTGCAGGGTTTTTTTTTTTTTTTCCTTGCTGTGCGTGTGTTGGGGGTGGAAGTCATGGTGGCTTCTTGCGGCTAAGAGATGAAGACCTAAGTAAGATGGGGGCATAAATGAGCCACTGTAATAGTCCATTGGAAACTTAAATAATGTTTTTCTTTCCTTTTC
Organism: Hystrix cristata; assembly: GCA_004026905.1. Classification (NCBI taxonomy): domain Eukaryota; kingdom Metazoa; phylum Chordata; class Mammalia; order Rodentia; family Hystricidae; genus Hystrix; species Hystrix cristata. The sequence continues at coordinate 74,329 of PVJO010002489.1, read as the reverse complement.
TTTTTTAAAGGGATACGTAGTATTCTACCAACTTAGAATGGGAAAGGCTGCAGAAACTGTTTCATCTAGTTGCGAAAAGCACGACTGAGACGCATTTATTAATTTATTAAGAAGGTTCTGTTAGATGTAGCAGGAAGTTGGGATGTGGCAGGTAGCGGGATGGTGGAATTGACTGATGGCGGCTTGAAGAAAAGAAGAGGCCAGGAATTTGGGGTGCTTTTTCTTTAGGGATATGTCAGGAAGGGTTTGTAGGTTGGTTGGATGGATTTTTTTCCTCAGGGGTTGAGGTCAGAGCCTGACCTCGAGCGTTCCTCCGGAGAGAGGCACACAGGAGAGAGACCAGAGGGCTGTTGATCTCCTTTTCCTCGTAGGCTGCTTCACTGCTTTGCTCAGTCTGTCGTTCTCACAGAGGGAGACTTGGAAGGAGGGAGTGCTGGGGTGGGCTGGTAGGAGTGATGAAGATGTGAGAATGTCTTCCTGCTAATGTGACCATTTCAGAGAGTCATCTGAGTGACTTATGTTGTTGGCTTTTTCCTCTTCAAGACTCCAAAGTAGGAAAGACCTTTGCCATGTGGAAGAGGGTTCATTAGGAAAGTGTGGGAGAATTCTGTTGTGCCAATGCACCCCCCACAAGTTGTCCCAACTAATTAAAATCAACAAGTGCTTTTTAAGGAGAAAGGGAAGGTAGCTGAGCTATATTGAGCATTCTTTATATTCCAAACTCGGTAGCAGGTACTTTCAGTGTGATAACCAGTGGTTACCTCACCATGAACTGAGGCATAGAAAAACCAAGGGACGTGTTCACAGTCATACAGCCAACAGATGGTAGAATCAGGAATTCAGGTTGGTTTGACTCCACTGTTGCCTGGCTCCTGTGTTACACTGCCTCCTGTTAATGTGTTATCATTAGCAGCATTAGTAATAAGCTCTCACTGAGGGCTGGGTAGCTGGGGATGGGGAGGGGTGTTTTTGGAGAACTCACACTCAAATTTGAGAGATGAAATAGATACACAAAACAGTTAACAAAAAGGAATCTAGGATTATTGGTTGGGACTAGTGTTTCAGTAATTAGTGAAAGCCAGAGTTATTGAAGAAAGCTGTACAGAAGATGAGTCTGGAAGAAAGGCTAGGAAGGAGGGGGAGAAATGAGAATGACACTGGTGTTCCATTCTTCTAATCAAAATCTCACCCTTGGGCTCCTTGCCCTGATCTTTCATCCCACTGAAGCTGATTGTTTGTGTCTAATTGCTAGTAAGGTGCCTACGGAGAGGTAGATAACTTTTTGTCTAAGTGTACTGAGGCTGCTGCAGATCTGTGTGTAGTTAGATATGCTTCAGTGGATTGAGGTGTAAAGCTCCCCTTGGATGGTAGTACAGTATTTTGTATAAAGAGTGTCTGGCATAAACCAGAGAATCTGCCTTGCCCTGGAGACTAGACTTCTGGTGGAAATAATAGAAGCCAGTTTTTTTGTGGGCTGACTCCCTACTGCTTTCTGACTTTCTCTGAAGTAGTAACACTGATTTATTAAAACTCATAAGCACAGTTTGAGTCTAGTTTGATGGTAGTTTGGTATTTTTGTTTTTGTGCTTAACAGCAATTCCCAGAATTGCAGAGTTTGTTTCCTTCTAATGCATGTCTTCTAAATTTGTTGAAATAACTGAGTTATAAATCTTGATTACTTTTATTGAAAGGCCTGTATGAATCGAGGAGCAGGTGCCTGCTTATGATAAGCACAGAAACTTACAAAAATGCTTTTTGCTGTAAGGGCTGATTTTAGTAACTTTGTCCCACAGTTTAAGCTACCTAGATAGTATTCAGTAAGCAAGTGTCATATATGCCCAATATAATTTTCCTGGTGCTTGAATAGGAAGTCAAGGTGTGGTATCCCAGTAGAATTTAAGAATATTGGTCTGATCTGAGTTATAGAATGCTAAAGAGGGTTTCAAAAAGCATTTAAATAGTTGGATATTTAAAAGAAAGATGTACAATAAGGAACCTTTCAGAGCATTTTTAATACAAAGGAGAGTCCTTTGAATTTCTGTCAGTGTAATTGTGGGCAATGTAGTTTGGACACTTCACTACTGGCTAGGTTGATGGCAAGATTGGCAGGTGCTTCTCTTTCTTTTGCTTGAAATATTTTCATTGGTTGTCTGAAGTCTGTAGATTACTTACGTACTAAAGGATCACTGAAAAATATGTGTGTGCCACTTAAAAAATAAAATCAAGCTCATCGTATATGTTATTAATTTTCATACCACCAGAAAGTTCATATCTTCTTTTTAAGGTTCATACCTAAATTTGAAGTACAGTTAAGACTGCACTTTAATGATCTTTACACTTAAATGAGGAAAAAGTGTCCGTGTGTGTATGTTCCTGTCACTGATGAGAAGTAGGCAGATTTGCCCTGTCCCACTCCAGTGATTTTTGAACCCAGTGACCAGGTAGGCGTTTCATCGTGGCAGATTTCGATGTTTGACTTGAAAATCAGTATAGCACAGACTCTTTTGGTTATCTAGAGACTGTAAGTATTTATTGAGCACATTTGCTTTATAAGGTACATTTCCTAAGAAAAATGAGAAATAGTCTCTACCTTCTCCAGAGGGGTAGGTATGATAAATACAATTAAAAAAAACTTATTAAAAGCTATCCTCATGTTCCAAGTATGACCCTTGGACCAGCGGCACTGGTGTCAGCCAGGAACTTTTCAAACTATAGAATCTCAGGCCCCATCTCATACCTACTGAACATGGAGCTTTCATTTGAATGAGCTCCCCACGTGATTCCTAATCACATTAAATCTGAGACACATTGAACTGAAGGGTATGTGCTTAGTGTTAAAGGCACTGCAACACCAACTACCTATCATTTATCGAGCAATTACTACATGTCCATTGTTAGTATAAGATCCTTGGATACCTCATTTACTGTTCACACCAGCAGTGTAGTAGTAGCAATTTGAAAGAGAGATGGGTGTGGGCTAGAGCAGGAATGAAAGGCTTTATGGAAGAAGTGAGATTAAAACTGAGCCTTGAAGAAATTTGAATCAAAAGACAGAGGTTGGATTGAGTCTGGCCAGTCGGTAGTGTAAAGAAAATACAGTGGCAGCAGAGGAGACAACAAAGAGGCTAGATCAATTTATTGTGTAGGCAGCACCTGTTTCTATTCTTGCCATTCTTTTTCTGGCCAGCATTTGGGTATTTTATTATGAACAGGGGTATTCAAAATACAGTAGCTCATTTGGACCAATGCTTATGAGTAGCTCTAGAAATATATTTGGATTTAAACTTGGGAAAAGCTCAAGTGGGGTTAGGGCTTCTCTTTGCTAAATATTTTACTCATATGTCCTGTTTCAAACATGTAAAGCATACTCCTTCCATAGAGTTTCACTGGTCATAGCAACAGTAGTCTGTATTTTAGAATTCTGGGATATCATAGCTGGAAGGACATTTGGATTACTTTATAAAGGGGGACATCTTAGTCTGAAAAGAGAAAGTGTCTTGTTCAGGGTTACTCAGCTACTTAATGGCATAACCAGAATTAGACTCTAGAACTTCACTCTTGCTACTAAGCTTTTTTTTTTTTCACTATTCCACAGTATTCCTCCATTTTTACAGCCTTTCTACTTTCCTAACTTTCTCTTTTTTCATCCCTGAATCTCTCAATGACTGGTGACTTTTGAGCCTATAATTGTAGCACTTAAACTTGAGGGAATTTGAATGATCATATAGCCCAGAGAAATGATTTACCCAGGGACAAATAAGAATTTAGCAGGAGAATGGAAACTAGGACCCAAGATCTTATGATTCCAATTCTACTCTTAAGTCATAAGAATGCTATTTGTATCTGCTTTTAAGAGGCCTCATTGTGTAGTTGTTAGTGTTTAAAAAAGAACCACGTGAACATATCACACTATAGGCGGCAGTCATACTCTTATTTGTGTTATTGTTGTTTCAGCAAAAATCATTCTAGGGGATGGGGATTTAGCTCAAGTAAGCACAAGACCCCGAATTCGATCCCCAGCACACACACAAAAAAAGTCATTCTAAAATGGTTGAAAGAGACTCTTAGAGACCTAGTCATCAAAATCCATCAATAATAGTCAGATAAAGTTAGTAGGTCCTGTGCTACATGATGACCGTCCTTTTGGGAACGTATTTTTACCTTCATGTCCCTGTCTAACGTTACTCACTGTCTTTTTGTACCCAGGTTTGATCTATGGTAACGTTAGCCTTTTTAATGTCTTCCAAAGTAAAAAGGAATGGAGGCCTAACTAGAAAGTTTCCTAGAAGTTCATACCTTCCCCTCAGATTTGCGAACAATTTAAACTGGGATATGGTTCAGGGCACTGGAGCCCCTAACACAAGCCCAGTGCTGGGGTTGTAAGAATGAGTTGAGCGCAAGCCTAGTCTCTCAGGATCTTACAGTGGGTGGGGAAAGGATAGGCATTTAGACAGGATTTTACTGTACTATGGTAATTAGTTGTAAAAGGTATTACGGGAACACAGAGATAGGTTATTCTGGGTAATGAAGATGTTGTGGTTAGACATGTTCTCTAAAAGTGGGTATGCCACTTTTCATCTTTGGAATGTAATTCTCTAAAATTTGTCCAGTAAGAGTCTTGATACATTCTCTAAGATCCTTTCCAATCCTACATTATTTCTACTGCACATTTTTTGTGCTATTTTCTTTCAAAAACTTTAGCTCAGTAATTTTTTTCTTGGGTAATGTCTAAAATCTTTGCAAGAATTATATATCAACAGATAACTGAACATTTCCTTGAATGAGAAGCTCACCTTTGAGTCCTTTTCATTCAGTACAGCCTTTTTACAGTATTGCTATTATGTGGTATTGTGCAAAAAGGTTAATCCTATAATATCTGCTGTGTTTTTACTCATCCAGCCTGGGAATTGGGGATTTTTAGTTGAATTCCTCTCTCCATGATAGGCCTAAGACCTTTTATATACATATACTAAATTGGCAAGTAACATTTATTTCTCAATTCCTGCTGTGAGTGCTATGCTTTACAGTTCACACAACTGTTCATATCCCTTGTCTCATTTTATCTTCACAATGGTTCTGAGCAGTACAGGGGATATCCATTTCACAGATACACAGACTCAGAAAGGCAGTCACTTGCCCAGAAGTACCTAAATGTTAAGCTGAAGTATCCAGATCTGAGCCTAGATTATTTGCAGTAATATGCCAAAATTTCCAGCAGAATTAGGTGACAGTTTTTTCTTATAAAAATTATTTCTCTTGAAAAAAATACTTGTCACATGATTCATTTAAATAGTAAGCATCCCACTGCTTTTGAAATTTAATTTACAAAAAGATGATATGCATAACTTTTTCAGGATTATATCTACTGCACGGAGTGGGGGTATGGTTAAATGCAGTGGCCTCAAGATAGAGGACTGCATTGTGGGTGGGGTGTGTGTGTGTGTGTGTGTGTGTGTGTGTGTGTGTGTGTTTCATGGCATTTCTATTATGTGTGCACCTTTAAACCTTGTGAGAGAGTGCTGCATGTTTGTTGGGTGGCACACTGTCATTCTTTGTTTTAGCTTCCCATGTGGATGCAACTGGGTACCAGAAAGCTATCATACCTCTTTAGAGAGAGGAGAGGATGATCCAGAAGGCTTTCTTGTTTCTCAGATGCTGCTTCCATACAGCATGACGAGGTGGCTTAGAGTAGGACAAGTGATGTATGGCAGAACAAAGTGAGCAAATACCACAGGTCCCTGCCCTGCTGTGATGCCCATGCCGTATGACTAAGAATCAGTGGAAGTTTACTGGCTTTGGTGTCTGTCTCTTGACAGCAGGAATATCTGAAATTTTAACCACTTCACTGAAAGTTGCAAAGTAGGTTAAGGTTATATTCAGTTACCCTGTGTTTTTCTCCTCCTCTTCAGTAGTGTGAAACAATGTGCAGATTGGGTTGAGGGTCAAAAGACTAGGATGAAACCATTAACCATTTGACCTTATCAGAGTTACATAATCTCTCTGAGCCTTCCCTCTGTCCCCCAGTGACAGTTTTCGCTGGGGGCCTGCTATATGCTAAATGCTGTTCTAGGTTCTGGAATAAGACAGGCAAAAATTAGTTTCCTTATCTATAAATTGGAATTGGCAATACTTATATCTCAAAACACTGTTGTAAGAATTTAAAAAGATCCTAAAGAAGCACTTTGTAAAAGGTAAAGAGACATACTGGTTATTGTTACGTCCTTGTTTTCACCTGCAGGTACCCTGCCTATTTTGGTTTATCTTTTTGAGTTTTCCAAGTTTTGTTGTGCAGGTGATTGCTTATTTTGTACACTTCAGGGATAGAAAATCTTGGTTTGTAATTTTTTTCTTTAGTTGAGAGCCATTGGCTCAAAGAGAATATCGTTAAAACTTTCTTTAGTATTTTAAAATATGAAATACGATTTGATTATTTTTTCTAAAGAAAGAAACATTACCCATTAACTCAACTCTATTTAACAGGGATAGAATCACATAAATCTCTATTTTCTTTAGTAAAGTATATAAACTCTAAAATAGTTATACTTCAGTTTCTCTTGTAACTAAGGAAGAATGGCTAAGAAGGAAACGAAGGAGAGACATATACAGTATGCCTTTAAAAGGTGATGCGGTATTCCTTTCCTTATCCAAGCCGTCTTTCACATTGCCTTCAGATTACTGATAAATGAAAGCATCTGTAAATCTTATGAAGTTAATTTCCTTCTTAACATTATTCTCTAGCACACATTGCTCATTATGCTTATTTACAAACTGGCTCCAGCTGATCTTTTCAGATTTATTTCCCACTGCTCTCAATCACTTTGCTATGTACTGTGGATTTTGCTCTCCCCACACTTATGCTGGGTGTCAAAGAGGCTGTGATACTAGTATCCAGTGCCCTTGTTTGGAATGCTCTTGGTCCTGCCTTTCTCTTAACGTTCATTTTCCTTATTGCATTCTCAGAGGATGAGGGTGCTGCTTTTTAAGAAAGAGCCATCCCCTCCTGCCTTCTTCATGATCTTGCTGTGTTTTTTAAATTCCTTCCTTTTCCTTCTGTTCATACTTTCTTTTTCTTCTGGTTGCTTCTTCTCCTAGTTTCTCCATCTTTGCTCATAAAGAATCAAGTGAAAACCTGCTCTTCACCTTCTTGTTTTGTGTTTGTTGTTTTTTTTTTATTTTTTATTGTTAGCAGTTGTGGGGATGGAACCCAGAGCCATGTGCAAGTGCCGTACCATGGAGCTACGTCCCTAGCCATGCTCTTTGCCTTCTTCATCACTCTTCCAAAAGTGAAGCAGAATTCTCATTCGTGGGTCTACTTCCTTTTTCCATCTTTGCCCTTCTTCACTGACATTGGCTCTGCTTTTTCTGTAATACGGAATTGTTCTTTCTAGGGAGCCTGATTGCTAAATCCAGAGGAAAGTAGCAGTCTATACCTTCATGATTTGTTTGACACTGTTTATCTTCCCTTTGGAAGTCCCTTCACTTCTGAACACTGCATGCTTTGTTCTCTTTGTATTTGTTCTCTTGACATGTGCTCACCTGCCTCATTAAATGTTCCTCAGGGAACCATTTTCTGCATACTTCTTTTTTTTTTTTCAGTCTACACACTCTATTTCATCCCTTCTCAAGATGTCGATTACCTCCTAAATGCAATCAGTTACCACGACTTTACCTTCAGCCCAGAAATCAACCCTGATCTTCAGACGTGTGTTCATTTGCCTGCTGGACATTTCCATGTAGGTGGTTGAAGGTAACTCAATGTCATTTGGTCTAATATTGAATTCTTTATTTTTTCTCCATATTTCAGCTCTTCTTATATTGTCTGAACTGGTAACACCTAATGGACACCTATTTCAAGGCTTCATTAGCTTTTACCTAGAACTTCTGCAAGTCTTTTCATGATTTTCCCTCAATAAGTTGTGTAGACTATTTAACATGCAAAATTTGTCCCCTTTACTTCTTCGCTTAAAGTTTTTCTGTGGCTTCTCATGTCCTGTAGATAAACTTCATGGCCCTCCTGTGATTTAACCTCTGCTTTCTTTCCCAGCCTTCTTTTAACCATTTCTATCCACAAACTTCATTTTCGAATAATTGTGAAGTCTTTGTAGTTCTGTGCTCACAATATGACATTCCTCCTCCTTGTCTTTGCTGTGCCATCTACTAGTGTTACTTTGCTCTTCTTTCCTTCCTTTTCTTGACTAAACTCATATTCATTCTTTGAGATTTAGATGAATAGTTCCTTTTCTAGAAGTCCTTCTCCAACTTCCTACATTGTATTGGGCATCTGTATCTCCTCCATGCCTTCTTCCCATCCTATGGATAGTTTTATTCTTGGACCCAACACCATCATCCATTCATGTATCTGTGTCTATTGCTAAATAGTGAGTTCTTTTGAGGCCAGGCTTAGCATCCTCGGTGTCCAGCAGAATGCTGACACATGGTTTGAGGTCAGTACAGCCTTACTGTAGGAGTTGATCAGAGACGGATTCAGAGAATGAGAAAGGAATAGAAGGAAACAGTGGAGAAAGAGAGGTGTTTTAGGATTAGAGATATATGCTATTGTGTTGAAAGTCATCCTTATTCTCTTCAAATATGCACTTTAGAATGCTTTCCCTCTTGTGTTTTCTGAAAGATTAATTAAGTACTAATTTTCAAACACTCCAAATTGATCACCGATCTTCAGAGATTTAGCTCTGAACAAGAGAGCCGCAGTAGCCCATAGTACTGGGAAGCAGTGCCCGGTCCTCAGTGGCTCTGAGCAGAGCAGCTGCACCTGCAGCCCTTTTAATCTGTGGCCAGGCTGGCCTCAAACTAGTGATCCTTCTGCTTCAGCCCTCTAAGTAGCTGGGATTACAGATGTGTACCACTACACTCAGCTTAAAATTTACTTGAAAAGTATATACATGATAAAAAATTCAGTTGTTGTCTCTTCTAGAGTCAGGGCTAGTGATTAGTCTTCCTTTAATTCTTTAACTTTATGTTAGAAAGCATCGTTTGCTTGCTTATCTCTCATAGCATTAACTCATGGTATCACAGTGAGGTTTCATCTGTCTGACTTCCCGATCTCCCCACCTTCAACAATGCTGCGATTCCCTTTTATTTCAGTATACCCAGCATTTTGTAGGACAAGGAAGGTTTTCAGAAATTACTGTTCGAACTAATCATAACTCATGAAAAAATTATGAATATATCAATGATGAGTAAAAGCAACTCTTTAGTTCCTTGTAAACGTGTGTGTGTGTGTGTGTGTGTGTGTGTGTGTGTGTGTATGCATGCATGCTACAGTAATCAGTGAGTGCTCAACAATAGGTAGTTAAAGTAAAAATCTTTTTATAAACTATAAGCGATGTAGAAGCAATGACTATTGTTACTAGATTAGCATTTCCTACACCCTGCCCCTTAGCTGGTGATGTACCTGCTCCACCTCCCTCCAGATCCCCCTTCTCTGGTGCGCATGCGCACACACAGTTTGTTCCATCTCTGGAGAACAGCTGTTGCGACCTCAGCTTCTTTTCTTCTCCTAGTTGAGGCATTAAGATGTCTTTGTCTACTGGAGTCTTTCTCAAGTTTCAGGGTCTGTTCTTTCTTTTGTTCTTCCTCTTCGGGGCTATTCTTTCAGGACCTCTCAAGCACAACTATAATTCCTTATCCGGGATCTATACCTTTGATGTATTTCTCAGTTCAAGGGGCCTCACAAGTTTATACAGTAACTTCAGTCTGGTTTAATCCTGAACAAAGAGGCTTGGGCTTTGTGGGAGGAAATTGAGGTTTGCTTTCTCAATCATGGACTCGAATTCTTGGAAGGCTTCAATAATAATAACAGCAGAGAACTATTTTTCTTCTATACTTGTAGGTTGCAGTGTCAGAGTGAGTGCTTGTTTTGGACTTTGAGTGTGACTCCGCCAATATACATGAATGTGTGGCTCTCTTCAGTCTGTCTCCTGATGAATAACCCTTGCCGCAGACTTCGGGTCTACTGGATCCTGTGTTCGCTCACATTTAACTTGGATAAAAGGATGCTGAGGAAAGACCAATGAACTGATCAATCAGCCAGCAACTACTACTCCAGTGTGTTAATTGCCATGAAGGTTACCAAACCAGTGAAATATTTGGACTCACATAAATATAGAATATATGGTATCAGTTTCGAGAACTCATACAGATTCTCAAGAAAGACAGAATTAGGGTAGTAAAGTGGAAAGAGCATCACAAACACTCAAGACATCTGGATTCAAGTCTCTGTTCTGCCATTAACTTTTTATGTTGTCACAGGCAGTGTAACCCTATTTCAAACATTAGGGATATAGGTATCTTCTATCTTTAGGTGTTATAAATTAAGTGATTTCTAAAAATCAAGTGCTTTCTAAAGATTGTATTGTTTGACAGTATAAAGAGTTGTTCAGAGTAGGAGGAAGACATTGTGGACTGGAGAGGTCAGATGATGTTCACAAAAGGGGCAGATCTGAGCTGGACTTCGGAGGATGAATTGGATTAGATTATTGAGGAAGGAGAGAGGCATTTCAGTGAAGAGGAAGAGAAAAGAAAGAGCAAAAGTATAGTAACAGTAATGAGTAAGATGTGTGTAGAGCAGATTTAGGCTAATTTGGCATCAAGGGTCTGGGCAGGAAAGAGGGAGAGAAATTTGGAAAGCAGGGTGATTGAAATGATGGTAACACATAATGTGCCGAGCATGTGCTGTGCAGCAGGCAGGCGCTGTTTTTAGTCAGTGTATTAACTAACTTACTAAGTCATGAAGTATGTTACTTTTATTATTAACTAGTAGAGAGTTCCACATTCTAGATTTCCGGATAGCAAGGTTCCAGATTTCTCCTTGCCTTAACACCAAGGCAAGGAGAAATCTGTTTCTTTCCTTCCTTGGCGCAGGCTCATGATTGACCTTGGGAAATTTCTTATTCCCTCTAAAGGAGGAGGCTTATGAGAATCAGTTGAAATAAACTTTGAAAATGTCTAATACTGTGACTGGCATATGAGAGAGTTTCAGTATTCCACTATGACAAGCAAATTTTCATAGCAGCTTTAAGGCAGCAGCTTCCATGAGTATTTATAGGATCCTGCAAGCCAAATAATATCATTTGTAGAGAAGTTTCCATGACACCAAAAAATAATCTTGAAAAATAGAACAAACCTGGATGAATATTCCTTCATTTTTGTTAGAGTAGTTTGTTGTACATGGTTTAGAAAACACTGATTACCAGTGTTTTGAAACAGATTCCAGGGAATATGTTTTTGTGTTGGGTTATTTGTGGAAACTTTGAGCATTATCATATCCATTCCTTATGTAATCCTTTGCACAGTAGTATCTGTGGTGCAGTAAGCAATATTATTTTCATGTTACTTAATGAAGGAATTAACATCTGAGGAGATTAAGAGGATTATTCAAGCTCCAACAGCTAGGATGTGATGGAGTTGGGGCCAGAACTCAGGTTTGACTTTGATCCTCTATGTATTTCTTTTTTCTCTCTTTCTTGCTCTTTTTGTTTTTTTTTTTTTTTTTAGGTGCTGGGGATCGAGTGCTGGGCCTTATGCTTGCAAGGCAAGCACTCTACCACTCAAGCTAAATCCCAGTCCTACTCTGTGTATTTCTGTGGGTTTCCTGGACTGAGTCTTAGGTTCCATAGAGGTAGGCAGTTAGATAATCTGATTGGAAACTTTACTAATTGGACAGAAACATCATTTTTTTTGGGGGGGTGCTTTGGATCGAACTCAGGGCCTTGAGCTTGCTAGTCAAGCACTCTACCACTGAGCTAAGTCCCCAGCCCTTGAAACATCAATTCTTCAAGCCATTTTACAGACTTCTTTGTCTTCCATGGATGTTTAGCTTCATTAATTCCCTTTGGTGCTAGCTGAGAATTCTCTTCAGAAATTACTGAACAGTGCTGTGGAAGGTAGTGATGGGAAAGTTAAGACCAGTTTAATTTGGGTCATAGAAAATTGCTGTTCCTTTGTCTGAATCTCAGTTTCCTTATCCTTAAAATTGGAGTAGTAAAGCTACTGTAATAAAAACAGCATGGTACTGGCACAAAAACAGACCCCAGGACCAATGGAACAGATTAGAAGATGAAGAAACAGGTCTAAACGCTCTCAGTCACCTTATCTTTGACAAAGGGGCCAAACAACCACACTGGAAGAAAGATAGTCTCTTTAATAAATGGTGCTGGAAAAACTGGTTCTCTACATGCCGAAGGTTAAAACTAGACCTATATCTTTCCCCATGACTAAGCTAAAATCAAAGTGGATCAAAGATTAAATATTAAAACAGAAACACTAAATCTATTGGAAGATAGAATAGGTCACACTCTGGAAGACATAGGTGTAGGCAAAGACTTTATGAACAAATCCCCAGTTGCCCAGGAAGTATCACAAAGAATCAACAACTGGGACCTGATCTTGTTAAAAAGCTTTTGCACGGCAAAAGAAACTACCAACAAAGTGAAGAGACAACCCACAGAGTGGGAAAAAATTTTTGCCAGGTATTCCTCTGACAAACGACTAACATCTCGAATATATAAAGAACTCAAAAAAATCAGACTCCCCGAATTTAAAGACCCAATCAAAAAGTGGGCAGCAGAAATGAATAGACACTTCTCAGATGAAGAAGTAGAAACAGCAGATAGACATATGAAAAAATGTTCAACATCACCAGTCATTCGAGAGATGCAAATCAACACAACCCTGAGATTCCACCTCACTCCACAAAGAATGGCTATTATCAACAAATCAGCCAATAACAAATGCTGGAGGGGCTGTGGAGAAAAAGGAACTCTTCTCCACTGTTGGTGGGAATGTAGACTGGTACAACCACTATGGAAATCAGTGTGGAGATTCCTCAGGGAACTAGGACTAGAAATTCCATTTGACCCAGCTATTCCACTTCTTGGTATTTTCCCAAAAGAATTAAAATCATTATACCGGAGGGATATATGCACACCCATGTTTATAGCAGCACAGTTTGTAATAGCTAAATCATGGAAGCAGCCCAAATGCCCATCAACAGCAGAATGGATTAAGAAAATGTGGTATTTTTATACAATGGAGTACTACTCTGCCAGAAAGAATGATAAGCTTGAGCTATTCCTAGGTAAATGAATGCATCTTGAGACCATACTCCTAAGTGAAATAAATCAGACACACATGTTTAAATACTGCATAGTTTCTCTGGTGTAAGAAACTGAAATGTAAATAAAGACTAAAATGTATTATATTGGGAAAGGGAAGAAAATGTCCAAATGGGAAAGGGAACAAGAGGGGGGAAAGGAACAGAGGGACCAGAGAAATAAGAAATGGAAGGAAAAAATGAAAACAAATCTTTTGTAAATAGGGATGGAGGAGGGGGTGAGGGGAGGGGAACGGGAAAAAAAGAAGCAACAAGGTATATCATGTACAGATACAAATCCCCAATGTTGAATGTTATCAATATGTACATCGAAAATGTACCATTAAAATAAAATTTAAAAAAATTGGAGTAGTAACCCATTCTTTCTTCGTGAGCTAATGTCTATGGAAGGACCTTATGTGCTGTGGCATCCACAATGGGTCTCAGGTAGCACATGCTCTGCAATGGTAGTCAGAGGTAGGACTCAGAGTAGATATGAGACGGAATTATTCATTTAGTTTCCATTTAGATATGGTCATGGGCAGCTTTTCTAGTTACTAGAAGTAAGAATATAGGGGAGAAAATAGGTTTTACCCCTAATGTCTATGCTTCTGGTCCTATCTAGAGCTGAGGAGGTAGTGAAATTTTTCTGTGCCTTCCCTCCCCACTGATGCCTCTTCTTCATCTGTGGGCATAGGCCCTGTGACTGTGGTGACAAATCTATGGCACGTGTGCTGCAGCTGGCTATTTGTTCTCACTGAAAGCGCTTAGAGGTTTGCCATCACTGTCCTGTGACCTGCAGTCCATTCCAGAGGTGAACGTATTTTCTGAAGCAAAATTGGGACACATCTTGTTTTCCAGTTCAGGAAATAGTGTAGAAGATTTTTAGATGCGGAAATGCAGGGGAAATTTTGGTGACTGGGGATGATGAGACTGAGAAGTTGAAATCGGTAGATTTTGAGAAAATGTAGGCCAAATTGCCGTTGGCATCCCTGTTTCATATAGCCTTTAGTTTTCATCAGGCAGAGTTAATCTTAGCTCAACTATGGGTTGCTGTTAGCAATCTTTTTTCAGGTTTTTGCATTTTCATAGAAAGAGCTGAAAAATGGAAAAGTTTCTAAGTCATTAATGGTAGAATTTTAGCACTAGAATTATGGGAAAATATGAACCATTCTTTTTTGCCACATACAAATACATAAAGTCTGCTCTGAAGGAGTAAACCATCAGCTGACTTGGCAAAGTAGGAGGACACAGATTTTCCTGCTGTCTCAAGATTTATGTAGGCATTTTTGGTTGAAAAAATGCACTCAGCCATCACGTTGGAAGAAAACAGTAGCATTTGTCATTCTATAATAAGTTCATATATTTAGGTAAAACTTTACAATTTGTTATGTGCTTTGGCCTTACTTATGATCTCATTTAATTGTCACCTTAACCTTGTGATGAATTGGTATAATTTCCAGTTTAGATTAGGAAACTGAGGCTCAGAGAGATTGTGATTCCCTTAAAGTTGCAACACTGAAATAGGCAGCGCCGTGTCTAACATCTAGACTGTGTTTACTCTGTGCCCTTTCTTTTTACTCAGGGCCTTTCTCTGTGCAGCTGAACTTTCTGAGCTCTACATTAGTCAACTGATGATGCTTTTTCATAGAAGCATAAAGGATGGATAAAAAAATTGCTTAAGCTGAAAAAAGCTTGCATGGTTTGTGACAGGTGTTGCGTAGGTTGGTTGAAAAATAACTTAAAGACTATCTCCTTTTCCTGTGTGTTTTTGTTAATTCTTATAATACCTTTATGACTTAGGCATCCTTCTGGTGCCTCTGATATATTTCAAACCAATTTGAAATTGTCACGAAAGGGGATTTTTCACTCCAGAAACTCAGTTCCTTTAAAGCTTCTTATTTCTTTTTGTGCCTCAGAATTTATTTCTTAGCCACAGCTCAGGGTTGTGTGAGACTTAAGTTCCTAATAAAAAGACATTTTTTTTTGCTGATCTCTTTTTTCCTGTCCTCCTTTTCCCACATAGCCAGTCC
This sequence comes from Hystrix cristata, assembly GCA_004026905.1. Classification (NCBI taxonomy): domain Eukaryota; kingdom Metazoa; phylum Chordata; class Mammalia; order Rodentia; family Hystricidae; genus Hystrix; species Hystrix cristata. The sequence goes on along the minus strand of PVJO010002489.1, from coordinate 59,185 downwards.
TTCCTGCTACATCCTCCTTCCCCCCATTAATTCTAGCAATAGTTATCTGGAAGGTTCTGGTAGTCTAATGTGAGTTTTAGGGTTGAGAAAGGATTTTTGAGGCTTCTCATCTTCCTATTCGGAGTATTCCCTGAAAATCTCCGGGAGCTCCCTGCTGTCATGACCGTTCCCAAACTACTGTGCTTTTCTCCAGACTCTTTAGGACCAAAGATCTTGACAGTAACTTTGCAGGAAGAAAGATCCGCAGAGAGTATTCTGTGTGTCTTTGCCTTAGTTGACTCTTAGAAACAGACACATAGAGATGAGCCATTTATTTGTTTCTAATGCTCTTCCTCCTCTTCCTGCCTTAGGGGTGTTTATTTAGAACTTTTCCACATAAATCATCCATTCTTTTTTTTTTTTTTTAAAGGGGGTGGTGCTAGGGATCGAACTCAGGGCCTTGCACTTGCTAGGCAAGTGCTCTACCACTGAGCTAAATCCCCCACGCCCTTCATCCATTCTTTCATGAACTGTTCAGTAGGAACTTGTGCTGTAATGCTGAGCACAAAAGACATTTTCACGTCTTCACAAAGCTTGTAGTTCAGTGAGGAGAAAAGTAATGTAACAAACAGTATAATAGTGTGATTTACTGTTACATCAACATGATTAAAGGGAGTTTTAGATAGAAAATATTTCTCTCATAAATTTACCCTAGCAATAGAGCAGCTGCCTTCACATTTTTCCATATCTCTTCCAATATTTGTCTGAATATGAACATATTTTACATAATTATGATTGTAGCCTGTTACTTTATTTTTAACTTGAAGTAATTTTACATATTCTTAATAATTGTGTATAATAATATTAGAATATTAATAATTGTATTGTTATATAATCTTAATAATATTTTTCATGGCTGATGCACAGTGGTTTCTTCAGTTAGATTTCTGTTGGAGAATTATGTTGGCTTCTGGTTTTTACCATTATTACATAGTATTCTCAGCTTTCAGGAGAGGAACTACTTGATCAAAGATTATTATGAAAAAATAAAGAAATTTTTAAAGACCAGATTATTATGAGATATATCTTTTGATAGATATTGTTGTGTTTTAATATCTATAAAAGCTTCTATGAAAGACTTTTTCAAGTCGTAGGCCATCGGGCATTTTTAACTCATTTTCCAGCACATGGTACTATCTTCATAAGTGTTAATGTGATTGGTATATGCATTGCTGTGGTTCAGGTAAAGGTTAAATTTTCGTCTCTTCCCTTCTTGTGGCAGTTTACGTAGCAGTCTGATTTTGAATGGGACAATCATTGTCAATGAGGGATGGATGGCAGTGGCTGGAATATCTTCTTGGGTTTCCTGACAACTTGGCAAAAAATGTCTGGGACTGTGGCATCAAGGAAGCAGTTCTTTAAGCCTCAGTGAGTGTTCTGGACAGGATTTGTAGCTGGGGGCCGGGCTGTGAATTTCCATAGGGCAAAGGCTGGGTTTTATTCTTTTCTTGGCATTTAGCAGCTTTGCGATAGTGGGTCTCAGAAAAGTGTGAAGGAATATGAAATTCTATGAGTGCTGGATAGTCTTCTCCAAATATCACTGCCATGTCATCTTGTGTTACCTAAAGTGTCACCATTTAATTGTTTGAGTGTCATAGACTTTCTAATCTTGGGGACCTCTAGGAAATCAGTAGCTATAGGAGGATAAATATGGTGCTGTCAGGTAACACTGGAGATTATACCGCAGCATAAGAGCAGCGACCTACAGGGGAGGAACGCACACCTAACACTGGGGAAGTGAGAGGTGCTCAGGAGAGTAGCCGGACGTGTCAGACTACAAGTCATCTGTTGTGGAGTCCCAGAAACGGGAGAACTGGAAGGTCCGTAGTGTTCACCCGAGCCTTGGTGTCCTGATGGGTAAATATAGATGAGCACGCCTCTTTTCTAGGGTTATCATGAGACTTAATTGAAATAGAGTAGGTTATGAAAGTGCTCTATAAACGCTAAAGTGCTATATAAATAGAAAGTTATTGTCACAATCACTATCATGTAGGAAACCCAGGAATAGAGGCATAAAATTACTTCGGTTGTTTGCCAGGAGCTTGATTTATTCTTTGTATTTTGCAACTAGTCTTTGTCATTTGAAGATGAATTGAAGTTTCACAGGAATTTTTTTTTTTTTTTTTTTTTGGTTCTGGGGATTGAACTCAGGGCCTTGCGCTTGCTCTGCAAGCACTGTACCACTGAGCTAAATCCCCAACCCCCCCACAGGAATATTGAAGAAGGATGGAGAAAAGAGAGGTAGCTGTGGGGAATATATAGACTTTGTTAGATTTTTATCACATTAGCAAACAACTAGCTTCTTTCTGCTCAAGTCCTTTTCTTGTAAGTCATCGAAAAGAGGAAGGCAGGGTGTGGGCCATGTTCTGATTCATTTGTTTTAGCGGATTGAAACAGTGGGTCAAGACAAGGAGGACTCACAAGCTGATCCCAGAATAGTAGGTTGGGATCCCATGCGGAGAACCTGGAGTGCAAAGCCTGGAGGTTTTTACTTTGTCCTGTGGTCAGTAGACAGTAATGATTGCGCCAGTCAGGGGACCACCTCACCCAGTGTGATGCTGAGCAAGGTTTATGCTCACAGTGTATACCGTCTAGCAGATAGGAGGAGAGAGAACTCATGCAGCCCCGGGGACCAATTAAGAGCGTGCTTTGGTTGTCCATCTCTGAGGTACCAGAAGCTTGAAATAAAACCTTGGGTTTGGAGAGAGGGGATGGAAACACGGAAATCAGGAAGTGTAGTCCTTGACTAAAGAAGCTCTGGGACTCCATGACCCTCAATCTGTTATCTCTCCTACATCATTGTTTTCTCTGTAATCTTCAAGACTGTGGAGTATAAAAACTCACACATATAAGGTACCAGTTATAACTGTGTAGCTCAATGAAATTTTACTAATATAAGGTATAACCCGAGTCAAGATAAACAGCGTTACCAGTGCTTGCCAACCTTCCCTAACATCCCTTTCAATTATTATGTTTCCTCCCTCAACAAGTAACCTCTGTTTTTACTTCCTCCCCCATCTATTAATTTTGTCTGTTTTTGAGTTTTAGGTAAGTGGAATCATACATTGTAACTTCTTTTGTGTTTAGCTCCTTTACTTTGACATTATATTCATGAGATTCATGTTTCCTTTTAGGTAGCATTAGTTTATTTTTTGTTACTGACTTGTATTCCATTGTAAGACTATCTCACTACTTATTTATCCATTTTGCTGTTGATGGATACTTTCGTTTTCCATTTGGAACTATTATATAAACAATAGTGCTATGAACGTTTCGTGTATGTATTTTGGTGAGTATAAACTCTCTTATTTCTTTTGGGTATATACCCAGGAAATTGCTGGGTTACAGAGCATATACATATTTATACTGTAGTAGATAATAGCAGTTTAACAGAGAGATTGTACCAATACTCTCTCAGTCAGCTCTGGTGCTTTAAACAATAGAAATTTATTTCTGACAGTTCTAGAGGCTGCAAGTCTGGGATCAGAGTGTCAGCATGAGTAAGTTCTCATGAGGGCTCTCTTCCTGGCGCCTTGTGACTGTGTCCTCATGGAGGGGTGGGGAGAAGGAGAGAGAGAGAGCAAGAGAGGGAAGGGGAGTGGAAGGGAAGGGTGGGAGAGAGAGAGGGAGAAAGAGAGCGTGTGAGTGAAAGATTGAGATTGATTTTGTCTCTTCTTATCTCATGAGGCAACAAACCCATCCTGGTTCTGTTCTCATGACCTTAACTAAATTCATCAAAACTAATATGCTTGTCTAAACTCATCTAAACTATTATACTTCCCAAAGGTCCTACCTCTAAACATTGTCAGAATTGGAGATAGGGGTTTTAACATATGGATTTGGGAGTAGTACATACATTCAATCCATAGCAACTTGGTACTGTTAATGTTTTAAATTTCAAAGGCTTTTATGTTATAAGAAAATTGTGCAGGGAGGGTTGTGCTTAACATAAGGTGAATGCTTACTACATACCAGTACTGCCTGTGCTTCTACTTACATTGTCTCATTTAATCAAGTTGATACTTATGTAAACTGTGGGATTGGTATTACTATGTTGGTTTTACCAGGAAATCGAGACTACAGGTTAGTGAGGCAACTTGTATTTGTCATCTAGAATACAACATAGAATTTGCTTGAGTCCAAACCAGGCATGCTGCATAGAAACTACACTTACCAGTAAGGCACGTGTTTGCTTTCTTTCTGTTTTTATGGATAGATGGGGCTCTTTCTGACGACCCAGAAATCCCATCACGTAAGTGCTCCCCTTCTGAGATACTATACTTACCTGGCCTTGCAAATAGCAGCCTCCCGGTCACCCACCTCCCCCAACCCTCTGCTCTCTTTGCCTCCCAGCCGAATCTCTTAGCAGCCGGTCATTAAGACTGTCTCAAGGTAGATATTATACTGCACATCCTCCGCTCCAGCTGGCAGGCTGACGAAAGAAGCTCTCATTGAATTTTTAAGACTAACCAAGCCTGTTGTTTCTTTTATTGGTCTTTTTCATATAGTTTTCCCTCCCTCAAGAGTAGGAAAATAGGAATAACATGATACAAAGAGCTAGAAGGCAGGAGACCTTGATCATGGCCTTATTATTAACCTTTTGCATGACCATACTTCCCTTTCCTTGGCCCAAGTTCCCTAATCTGTACAAAGAGGGTGTTGGATTGGGGTCCATGGTTCCCTGGCCCTCCTCCGGCCTACAGTGGGAAGACCCACGTAGGAAGAGGATTGGATGCTCTATATATTATTACAAACAGAGTAGCTGTGATTTTATTTGTTGTATGTGTATTGAGCTTTTTCTTTAGATTTTACTTAAAGCAAAGGATTATATGACAGATAATATGCTTGGATCTCTAATAAGGGTTCTGTCAACTTTGTGAAAGATTATGAATGGCAAAACTAAAATGAGCAATATATTCTACCTTAACATTTTCTTTATAATACATAGGACTTCCTGTTAGTCTTTGACCCCTTAAGGGAATGAGGAGGATATAACTAATTTGCCTAAAGTAGGAAGTTGGGGAAGGATTAACAATAGAGGAGACATCTGAGCTGGACTTAAAGGAAGAACAGAAGTTTACCAGGTGGGTTGGAGGAATACGGCTTTTTAGGGAGAGGAATGAAGCAAGAAGACATGAAAGACATTGCTATTTTGAAAGTCCTATGTCCTTTGTATGGATGTTGTGTATGATGAAAAGGGAAAAGTGAGGATTACTGGGAGGTGAGGTTGGGAGGGTCACTGGGCCGCTCTATAAAAGGACATGAATGTTAAGGTGGTGATTACTGATGAAGATTTGGGTTAGCACTGCCTCATGGGTTCTGAGCTCCTCCGGACTCAGGGTCCCTGACATAGGCGAGCGTTTGGATGCTGACTGGGGCAGGGCTGGGCCTAGAGTGAGCCTTGGTGACTGGGGGTTTGCCTTGCTCTCTTACTCTCAGCCGGCCCAAGGGCGTCGAGCCCACGTGCAATGCTTGTATGGAACAAAGAGGCAGGAGTGTGGGAGTCGCTGCTGGGGGCAGCAGGTCTTGTGCTGGAAGAGACTCAGTGTTGGACTGGCTATTTACCCACAGAAGGGAAGAGGCGGGAGTGTAATTTTACCTCCCATGTGAAGGGTTAGAGCAGGCTTCCTGGCTCAGCCTTCCAGCTCTCCCCTTAAGGAGCTCCCTGTCCTGTCCCGTGCCTGGAAATGTATGTTCATTTGTTATGGACCTGTCTGGTGACTGGAGCAGCAGGCCTTGTCAGCCTCCTGTCAGGGCCCTGGTCCCTGCCCAGAGAGCTTCAGTGCTTGATGTAAAGAGCCTGTGAATCGCATTAGGTTGGAATAGGGTTTCCAGTTAAACATGTATGAAAGATGTTTCGCCTGTTAGCCTCCATTTTATCATCTGTGATCTGGACATGTCCCTAGACCGCACGAGACCTCTCCGGGGTTAAGGAAAGTTTCAGATCGGGATCCAGTACCTGGTCAGTTGGGACTGAATGTCGTCATCACCTATTTTACAAAACAGCGAGAAGACGTGAACTGACATTTAGTGAAACTGACTGTTAACAGGTACTTTGCTTATGTTATCTCACTGAATCCTCACACCTTCCGAAAGTTATTATCTCCATTTTACATCTGAGCACTGGATTAAATAACTTCCCCCATACAACTAGAAAGTAATGCGTGACAATTTAAATTTACGCCTGAATTTGAAACCCATGTTTCTTCCACTTCATAACTCTGACAGCAGAATAATTGTACTTTTTTTATTTTGTTTTTCTGAGACAGGGTCTCACTTTATAGTGCAGGCTGGTCTTGAACTCACTATGTAGCCCAGGCTCACCTTGAACTTGTGGTGCTTCTCCCGTCTCTGCCTCCCGAGTGCTGGAATTACAGGCGTGCATGACCACCCCGGCCTGAGTAATTGTACTATTAAGTATACATTTCATAGCTCACTGGAAAAGTTCATAGTGAGGATTTTAGGCATCAATGTCAGCAAAGAGGTTTTGGAGAAATCACCACAGTCAGAGGAGTAACTTTTAAAGTATACAGAATAAAGAGGTATAGGCAGTTCTAATACTTTCTTTACTTTGGGAATGAGACGGATTATGCTGTGACCAGTGGTGAATTTAGATAATTTCTAGATGTGAGGCAGAGTCGTGTGCAAGAGACTGATACGATTTGTAACTGGGGCTTTTAGATAACCAAAATATTATTTGTATACCATAAAATTTGCTATTTTAAAAATATACATTTCATTGGTTTTAGTGTACTCACAAGGTGAAACTGTCAACACTATCTTATTGCATACCCAAAAAAACCACATACGCACTAGCAGTCGTTCCCCAGCCCTCCTTCCCTTAGCCCCAGGCAACCACTGATTCTACTTTCTGTCTCTCAGTTCTGCCTATTCTAGACATTTCATATAAATGGAGTCAGAGAATATGTGGCCTTAGGTGTCTGGCTTCTTTCACCTTGGCATAACTTATTCAAGGTTCGTTCACATTTTAGCATACATCAGCACTTCTTTCCCTTGTATGGAATTTTATTTTTTGTATAATATTCCATTGTGTAGCCATGCCACATTTACTTATCGATTGATCATTTGGTGGACTTTTGGAGTGCTTCCACTTTACAGTTATAAATAATGCTGCTATGAACATTTGTGCTCAACTTGTTAATTTGTTGTGTGAAAATTTTGTGTGTGTGTATGTGTGTGCATGTGTGTATTTTGCTGGATGTTGAACCCAGAGCTTCATGTGCTAGTTAAGTATTCTACCACTGAGTTGCACCTCCAGCCACCTCAATTCTCTTATGTACATATTCAGAAGTGAAATTTCTGGTTCATATAGTAACTGTTTAACTTTTTGAGATAGTGGCAGACTGTTTTCCCACCATCAGTCTATGACAGTTCCACTTGCCTCACATCCCGGACAACACTAATTATTGTCTGTTTGTTTGTTTGTTTGTTTTAAGCTGTAACTATCTAATGTGTGAGAAGTGGTATCTCACTGTGGTTTTGTTTTGTGTTTCCCTAGTGATTAGTGATGTTGGACATCTTTTCATGTGCTCGTTGGATATTTGTATATCTTTGCAGAAATGTCTACTTGATTCCTTTTCCTCTTTTTTTTTTTTTTTTTTTTGACATAAGTTCTTGCTATATAGTTCAGGCCAGCTTTGAACTCACTATGTAGTCTGGGTTGGCCCCAAGCTCTATCCTCCTGATTTACCTGCCTCCTGAGTTCTGTGATTACAGGCATGTGCCACCACACCCTGTCCTTTCTCCTTTTTTTTTTTGTTTTGTTTTATTTTGTTTGAGACAGAGTCTTAACTATGTAGTTCAGGCTGGCATCAAACTCACTATGTAGCCTAGGCTGGCCTCAAACTCGTGGTGATCCTCCTCCCTCAGCCTGCCAAGTGCTGGGATCACGGGTATGCTCCACCACACCCAACTTCCCATTTTTAAAATTGGGCTAATTGGATATTTTTTAATGTTGATATTGAGTTGCAAGAGCTCTTTATATGTTCTGTATATGAATACCTTACCAATCATATGATTTATAGGTTTTTTCCTCCCATTCTGCGGGTTGTCTTTTTACTTTTGGTAGTGTTGTTTGAAGCACAAGTTTTTAATTCAACTGAACTTTGATAATGTTCAATTTATCTGTTCTTTTCTTTTGTTACTTGTTTTTGAGTCTGTGTAAGATACTATTGCCTAATCAAAGATCACAAAGATTTATGCCTATATTTTCTTCTAAGATGTTAATAGTTTCATTTCTTATATTTAGATCTTTAATCTATTTTGCCCAGGTTTTGTATATGGTGTGAAAGAGGAGTCTAACTTTATTCTTTAGCATGTAGATATCCTTTTTTCCCAACACCATTTGTTGAAAAGACTCTTCTTTCTCTGTGGAATTGTGTTGGAACCCTTGTCAAAAGTCAGTTTACTATGGACTTAGGTGTTCATTTTTGAATTCTCAATCCTATTCCATTGATTCAATGGGTTTCAATGATCCATTGTCTAGTCTTACATTAATACCACATTGCCTTCATTACTGTAGCTTTGTAGTAAGTTTTGAAATTGGAAAGTGTTCAATCAGCATTTACTAGAGAAACAGATATAATACAAGATATATGAATATGTAAGAATTTATAGATTGGCTTACGAGGGCCGCCCACAGAGTCAGGTGTGGAAGAGTGCAGAGGTCTGTCTGTACACTGGAGATCTGGAGGTTCCTGTTGAAGGTCTTGACTCACTACAGTGTCCCATATGAGTGTGTATCAGGAGGCTGAAGGGTCTGCAATGAAAGGCTGAAGAGTCTGCGCTGGAAGCCAGGAGATGACGTCCAAGGTGAAGGCGAAGACTGGAGCTGCTCTGAAGAAACCGAAGCAGATCTGTCCTTCTTCATCTGCCCTTTGTACCATCCCGGCGACAGGCTGCCCTACAGTGAGTCTTCTGCACTCTGGGGTATGGAATTGCTGATCCAGTTTAGTTGAGCCTCTCTTACTCAAGTTGACATAATCAGTCATCACAGAAAATATGAATCATCTAATTTTGTATATTCTTTAGAATTTTCCATGTGCGAGATCATATCATCTATTAATAGAGACAATTTTGCTCCTTCCTTTCCAATTTGGATGCTTTTTCCTTGTTTTTCTTGCTTGATTGTCCTGGCAGAATCTCCCATACAATGTGGAGAAATGGAGAAATTGAACATCCTTTTTTCTTTCCTGATCTTTGGTTGAGCTGTCAGGCTTTCACCACTGATGTGATGTTAGTTGTGGCTTTCTCATAGATCCCCTGTGTTAGGTTGAGGAAGCCGCATTGATTTCCAGGTTGCTGAGTGTTTCTATGATGAAAGGGTGCTGGATTTTATCAGATGCTTTCTCTGTGTCTATTGGGATGAGCATGTGATTTTTGTCTTTTTTCTACTGATCTATCACATAGACTGATGTTAATATACTGAACAAACCTTTTTTGGGGGTACATGTCACTTAGTCTTGCTATGTCATGCTCTTTATATATTGCTAGGCTTGGTTTGCTAGCAGTATATTTGTTGCTGAGGCTTTTTGTGAAGTGTATTTAGGAGATTTTGCAGTATTGTACAGAGAAAAATGGAAGACACCTGATGTTATTTTACTAACTGTTGTATTCAGCACTGTGATAAAGGCCTCATGTGTGTTAAATGATTTAAACTCTACCTTTGGGCTAAGTAGAGGACACTTAACCCTCACTGTGTAGTAGGTATTAGTATCCTTATCAAGCAGATGAGAAAATGAAGCAATATATTTTGATTGCTTAGCTCTTATTCTTTCTCCCATAGAGACTGATTCTTTAAGGAGAAGTGAGACAGAGCTGAATAAAGCAATAGGCTGTTTGAAGGTGTATGATAAATGATTTCTGACAAAACTAGTTCAATGTATGTAGTAACAGAACTAGTCCTGTTGTGGGAATGATCATAGATAGGAGATCTTATATAAGCATTAGAGACTGAGGATAGAGAGGAAGAAACTCAAATTTGTTTTGTTTTGTAGTACTAGAGATGAACCTAGGAAGTGCTGAGCTATAACACCAGCCCTTTTAAAATTTTTTAAATTTTGAGACAGGGTCTCACTAAGTTGCAAATACTGACCTCAAATTTGTAATCCTTCTGGTTCAGCTTCCCAAGTAACTGAGATTACAGGTGTGCATCCCCATGTCCAGCAAAGCTCAAGTTTCTCCTAGTTGCATGGCTACTCTTCTTTTGAGGTCAGATAGGATCAGGCCTTAATCCCTAAATCAGAGCCTCTCTCAGACATGTTTCCTGCCTTTAAGTGTCTGATGGTATGACATATAAGCTCTTCCGTGAGGTTCTGGGCCTCTAGCAATGGCCTACATTGGCTAAGTAGGCACTGGTGTTATAAGTATAATAAAATACGGAGGAATTAAATATAAAATATACTGGTTTGATTTAGCTGGCTTGGTGGCTTGTACCTGTAGTTCCAGATACTTGGGAGGCTGAGGCAGGAAGATCACATGAGCACAGGAGTTCAAGACCAGCCTGGGCAACATAGTGAAGTGCCATCTCTTAAGGAAGGAAAAGGAAGGAAGGAAGGAAGGAAGGAAAGAAGAAAAGAATGGAAAGTGGGAAGAAGGAAGGGAGGGAAGATGAAAGTGAGGAAGGAAAGCAGGCGGGCAGACAAGTGAATGCTGATTTGGGACATAAGTTGGTGATTTGGGAGATTTATATCCCTGTTTGGGGAGAGACTTCATGGATGTTCAATTATTGGATTATCATGAACTAGGATTTGGTGGAGGTTGAGCTTCCCAGAGATGACTAGAATTTGAGAGATGGGCTGCCAAGTGCATAGTTGTAGACAGAAATGGAAGTAAAAGTGGACTTTGAAGTGGAAAAATAGGAGGCCTTTGGATGAGTGAGTTAATTTAGTTCTCAAAACAGGAAGGAAGAATGCTAAGTATGAAGTTTTGCATAGTGAGTGCTTTTGATGGAAGCTAGTGTGAGGCAGGAGAGTGTGGTAGGAAGCTTCAATGCTACCAGCAGTGTCTACTTCATAAAATGAGGGCAGATCATGAGTGTTCTTTTTACTAGACTTTATAACTTCTGTGTATATCACATTTAAAAATACATACAGTATTTCACTCAAAAAGCGGGGGATGGGAATTTAGCTCAGTGGTAGAGTGCTTACCTAGCAAGTGCAATGCCCCGAGTTTGATCCCCAGCACCCCACCAAGAAGGTGGGGGGATAAAAGAAAGAAAGATGGAGGGATAAGGGGAAAGGATCCATTCCCAGCGAGGAACGAATGTGTTAGTGAGGGAAAGCCAAGCATCCTTATGGATGCATCGCAGTCATCTCGGAGTTATTAGGGGAACGTGTGCTTCTTTATTCTCGTCTGTACTCACAACTGAGAGGTAATTTCTTAGAACTGGAGGCTGAACAGGAATAAAGATGAAGCTTTGAAGCAGATTTTGTTTCTGCCTCTCAGAGGAGAAAGCAGTGGGTGTGGGAGTGGGAGTGGGAACTCATGTGTCCAGGCATCAAAACTTGGCAGAGAACTCGGAGCAGATGGAGTGAGGATTTCATTGCCTGACAGACTGACTCAGACCTGCCTCTCTGCAGTCAGCCACCACTAGGTCTGGCTTGCATCTCTGTCAGAAGCTGTAGGCTCATGGTGTCCCTTCTACTCTAGCAGTGGAGGACTCTAACCTTCCTGGGCAAACAGCTGCCCAGGACTCAGGCAGACCAAGTGTTCCTGTAAGGAGCTGATGTGTTCAACCTCGGTTGTTTTTAGGGAGGGACATTTCTTAGGTCAGAGTGTTCAAGTAGAGGCTCTATGAGTCCTCCATCCATGCTGCTTTAGAGAGAACTTTTACATTCGAGTGGAGCTTGCCTGTGTGTTCTCCAAGCTGCTTTTCGGTCTTGGGATTCTGAGAAATGTGAAATGGGAGCTTCTGTACAATCTAGTGCTTGATTTAGTGAAGTTAACACAGGGATGAAAATCCTTGGAAAGGCTTAGAATTATTGTCTAAAAAATAAGCAGCTTTCCAGAAACCACAGATCTTGCTGCCAGTCACGACTTTAGCAACCGATGAAGAGGAGCATGTTTTGGATGAGTTTGTGTCCTTGCCTTTTGTCTCTGCCTTGCCAGTCTAGGCTGTAAGTGCTGCCAGGCTCTTCTCTAAATACCTGCTTTCATCATGGCCCTCTCCATTCAGGTGCCTCTGGTGGCTGGCGCTCTGCATCAAGTCCAGGTGTTCTGTCTAGCTTTGAATTTTGTTACATCCAGCCTTAGGTCTTACTTCCTTCCCAGCGTTCCCCACCTACTCCTGCAGGCTCATCTCCTCTCTGCCCACAAGATGTGGTGTGCATGTCCACCTGCACCCTGGGCCCCAGACAGTCCTTGCTTCTCTGCCTGTTCTATTTGAAGCAGCTCTACTTCTTCCTCCCTCAAACTGGAATGGATCACCATCCTCTCTGCTCTTTCAGGCATAATAATTTCCAAATAAGTTAGTGGGAAATGGTTGAATATTTTTACTTTGTGTATTAGTGTTAGATGTGAGCCCTGTGAAGTCATAGAACATGTTTCCTTCTCATATTTCCTCATGGTTTTTAAGATGTTGACTTGCGTATCTCGGTACATTTTGTTAAGTAATTAAACATTGAAAGTTTTATAAGTAATAGCCAGCATTTGTATATCATTTTATAGTTCAAAAATGCCTTCACATTTGTTGTCTTCCTTGATACTCCCTGTTATGGTTTGTGTCTAGATGTCCCCCCAAAGCCTCATGTGGTAAGAGATAGCTGGATCTAGAGTGTGTGGTTACTAAATTAATCTGTTGATCGGTTTGGCATGGTTCTGCTGGGATCAAGGATGTGGAACTAAATTTAAAGGTGGGAGTGCTACCCGCCCTAAGGACAGGTAGCCTAGATAAAAGATACAGGAAGAAGCTAATTAGCTGCTTGTTTGCATTGCTTATTTGCATACATTCCTTGCATTTCCTCACTTTACTTTGCTGCTGGTTGGCTGCCGGTTGGGTGCCGGTCTGCCATGCCGGTCCGCCCTGCCTCTGCCATGCCGCCCTGCCTCGGACCCAGCGGACTATAGACTGAAACCTCTGCAGACTGTGAGCTAATAAACCTTTCTTCCCCTAACTTTGGGTGTCGAATATTCTGTCCCAACAACGAGAGAAAAATAACTAAAACACTCCCCTACATTGTGTGATAATCTCATTTAAAGATGAAGAAATTGAATCTTACAGAGTTGTAATATAGACAGGACTGAAGCCCAGTTTTTGGTTTTGTTGAAAATGCTGGCTTGATTTTGGTTTTCTTAAAATCTTAGCTTTCCTTAGGAGATATGTAGCTATTGTAGTTTAGAACTATGGAACTATCCCAGGAGCTCAGTGAAAAGGTAGGATCTTCCTGTGAACTAGGCAGGAGCCTGCGAATGTTTCAAACACAAGTGGATCTGGAGAAGGGAGGTGTAGTGGGTGGAGCGGGCCCCTCCCCAACCCTGTTCATGTTCAACCAGGGCCTCAGAATGTAACCTTATTTAGAAATAGGTCTTTGTAGATATAAGTAGCTAAGAATCTTGAGATTAAATCATCCTAGATTTAAGGTAGGCCTTAAATCCAAGGGCTGGTATCCTTCTAAGAGAGGACACAACAGAGAAACAGATAAAGCCACACAAAGATGGAGGTAGAGATTGCGCCTGTGCAACTGCAAGCTAGGGAGGGGCGAAGATTGTTGATGCCCACCAGAAACTGGAAGAAACAAAGAACAGATAGTCCCCCACAGCTTTCCAAGAGAAAGTTGCCCTGCTAATATCCCGATTTCAGACTTCATCCTCGAAAGCTGTCAGAGAGTTTCGCTTATTTTAAGTTACCAAGTTTGTGGCAATTTCTTATGGCAGCCCTGGGAAACAGAAGGGAAGAAAAAATAGCACTTACTAAAAGTTATCCTTCTTATACCAGGTATATTCTAGGCACTTTAATGTTACTTTATTTTATCTTCCAGTAACCTTATGTGGGTGGAGGTTAGGTACCCATATTTTGTTGGTTAGGAAAATAAGACTTAGAAAGAAAATAGAAAGCTCTCTTTCTGTTTTCAGCTGTGTACTTGCTTCTTGGATTGACCGCCTGAGGAATTTATTCTGTGGTCTCCAGAGCGATTGGGCAATGAATGATGATGGTCCATCCATGCTGGCTTGGCCAAAGTGATGACAGGGCCTGTGGTCTCATACAATCTGTTTCCTGTCCTCCTCCGTTTCTCCACTTGTTCCCCGCCCCCCACATAGTCACAACTCTTTCCTAATTCCTTTTTTTTTGGTGCTGGGAATCGAACCTCAGGGCCTTGCGCTTGCTAGGCAAGTGCTCAAACCACTGAGCTAAATCCCCAGCCCCTCCTAATTCCTTTTTCCTTAATATTCTTGGTTCTTTGTCACTGTTTCTCGCTCATGTGTGAAACTCCACAGCAGTATATCTGCTTCAGTTTTATTGCAGGTTTTGCAGTCTATCTTTTGCATTTTGATTTCTGCCTTATCTTATCTTCCTAGGTTGTTATAGGACTTCTGAGGTTGGAGTTCTTGCCCTGTTCATTTTCATATTTCCATATTACCTTCCAGGAATCCTTACTCATAACATCTGTTAATTAATTGTTCGATTTGTTTTTCTCTTCCTTAATTTACTATTGCCAGTCTTTAGACATCAAAGTTCATCTTCAATTTCTTGGTATCTTCTTTCCTAGTTGCATCGTCCCTCATGATGTCCTGCAGCTCCTATCTGTGGCTTGTCCTTGTCACTTGAATCTATTCTGAAGTGGTTGCTGTACTCTATTCCATATCACTTTATAAGACTTGGGTTGTAACTCTTTCATCATGTTTTATAATCATGTTCCTCCCCAAACTGCAGACGCCTCCTCAAAAGAGGGAGTTCTTCCCCAAATGTTCATTTTGTACCCCAAATGCCTAGCTTTTTGCTGTGCATTAATTAAATGTTGATGAGTAAGTTAAAGATATTTTTCTTCCTCAGATGTCTGTGTTTTTCTGTGAACACTGGTAGCCAAGAGGATCTCCCAAATCCATGAATTTTATGGTACATTTACAAAACATAATAACAAATAGTGAGGTTGAGGCCTGAGTTGGGAGCCTTTGATACCCTTAATATCCAACCCTGCAGGTTTCTTCTATTTCTCGTGGCTAGTCCTAGGCAGAGTACTGTAAATCGCAAGACCAAGATCATCATTCTATATGACCAGGATTATTTCCTGGAGGGTTTGGGAAGATATTTTTTCATGAAAATAGCTTTTAAGAAAGAATAACAAAGTATTTTAAGCTTCAGATAATTCAGGGCCTAGAGCTGATTGAGTTCCTTTTTTATAGTCTGTTCTTCTCTGGGACAGCATGATATAATAGAAGACATCAAACTGGGAGTCACAGTGCAAGTTCTGGTGACTTCCAGGTTGTATCTGATTTTCCCAGACCTGGCTCTGATTAGTTCCATAATTATGGCAGCCTTCCATTGCTTTTGTCTTTTGATATCTATTTCCCCTGTTTTAGTACTG
Source organism: Hystrix cristata (assembly GCA_004026905.1). Taxonomy (NCBI): domain Eukaryota; kingdom Metazoa; phylum Chordata; class Mammalia; order Rodentia; family Hystricidae; genus Hystrix; species Hystrix cristata. The sequence continues at coordinate 43,604 of PVJO010002489.1, read as the reverse complement.
GGGTACAGATTTAGGACCAGTAAATGTTCCCTAGAACTCAAGCTTTGTGCTTTGGACAGAGCCCATTTCTCCCCTGGCTCCAGGGATGGACATGTGACTCATGCCTTGCTAACTAGAGTGTTACATTCTTCTGATCACAGAAATTGGTTTAGGGCAGTGATGCTGAACCTTTTAGACACCAAGGACCAAACTGCAAGCCAAAACCCACTTATTTATCGCAAAGTGGCAACACTGCAATTAAACCTGAATACTGAGGTTTTAGTTTAGAAAAAACAACTCATACATTAACATCATTTTCTTAAAAACACAATAACACATGTGACACAGTATGCTCCAGTGTCAGTTTGGATCTGTGATTCTGATTTTTGACCAATTTTTTTAGGGAAGAGATGTATTCTTTTTCCTCTGGACATGGATCTAGGAGGATGTGAGGCTGGGGTCCTCAGGAGAAGTTCTGCCTAGGAATGAAGCCAAAGCTAACATGAAGAGTGACTAGATTTTTTTAACTGCTAAACTCTATTGACCTAATTTAAACCTAGACTTTGCAGATATGTGCATTAATAAATTATTGTTTGGACTAGTTTATACTTGTAAGTATGAGTCCTAGCTGAACAAGTAATTTTAGACAAACTTCAATGAGCCTCTATTTTCTCTCTCTCTCTTTTTTTTTTTTTTTTTTTTGTTTTTGAGTGCTGGGGATTGAACTCAGGGCCTTGGTCTTACTAGAGAAGTGCTCTACCACTGAGCTAAATCCCCAACCCTTATTTTTTCATCTTTAAAATGCATATACTGAGTTCGTTAAGTGGTGGGTTTACTTATGCCTTAATACCTGTTTTCAAAGCTGAATGAAATTTTTTTTTTATCAGAACAATCCAGATTGGTGGCCTAGATGTTCTTGGTGCTACTGATTGTTATTGTGTTTCTTTTATAGTTAACTCTGACTACCATGACCACTGATGTTTCAATGGATTTATAAAAGTGTATTGCTATCACTTATTAGTTCTATAAACTTGGCCAAATCTTTTAGCCTCTAAGCCTTAATGTCCCACTGTCTGATAGCTGTCTTGCTCAGCTCACAGAGTCAAATGATGAAGTGAAATCAGAGCCAGCAGAAAGGTTTGGTTGGGCCTTAATTAACAGGTAGGATTCTGTGAGAGAGACAGGGTATGAATGGAACAGTGTGAGCACAAGCGAATGAGAGTTCTGTCATCATCAAACTTACTCAGGCTCCAGTTAGAATAGTTCATTTCATTTTGTCCCTTCTACTTTAGGACTAATTAGGATATTTGAAGATTTGAAATAAGATCCTCGTGGAAAAGGGTTCCATAAATATAACTGAAAATTTAGTTAACTATCTTAAATTATTTTGTTCTGTGATCAAAATAATTCTGAGCAAGTATTTTTCATTCTTCCAGAGGAAAGAATTAGGATAATGGGTTCAAAATATTTAGAGTCCGATGAAGACATCTTATTGAACCTTAAAATTTTCAAAATAAGAGGAGTCCTTTTATCTTGAGTGATGGTCATTTAGTTTTATAGTATTGTATGAAAGCACTCAGATTCCTAGATGAGCAGTTGGTGTCCCTTTTGACTATAAGTCTTCATAGTAGCAGTTCTTGAGTGTAGTAGTAGTTCATGGTTGTAGTTGAGAACACAGCACATTCTTGTGGGTGGGGGCCAAGAACAGTTTGCTTAGTACAGGTTGTCTATATTTTACCATGCTTTGTGGTATTAGTTTTATAGAATTCTTAGGACTTCAAAGCTGAACAAGATAAGAATAATATAATAAATATTAAATGAGTACTAAATGTGGGCTATACACTGTGCTTATCTTTTTACATACATACTTTTATTTAATCCCACTACCCCATGAGATAGGTGCAACTGTCATTTCTATTTTATGAATGGTGAAATTGAAGACTAGAGAGGTTAAGAAATGTACCCAAGGGCATGCAGCTAAGAAATGACACGACAATAACTAAAAATCTGATTGTATGGGTTAAAGATTACAGAGATTCGGAACCATCCTGGGCTCTCCAGGGATCTGGTAATCAAAGTCATCATCTTTCAATTGAGCGTCTTTCCACCATTGCACCACCAGAGGGCCAAACGTGTGGTCTTTCGAGAAAACGAGGTCTCTTGCATTTAGTACAGTGTATTTTAGTGTTTGATTTTTTAACTTCAGTGACTGCTTAGTGACTGAGATGTGATTATAATAAATGAGAACTGTAAGACTTTTAGGTTTTTCTGCAACAAAACAGAACGGATAAGGTGTAAAATACATAAATCAACTTATCCTTCGCTGTATGTAGGAATTTTGCTTATAAAATGTTAACTGAGTAAAAATGAGATGTTAAGAATGAGTGATTAGAAATGATTTAAGTTTCTTATGGGTTAAATAAGTACATGGCTATAGTGTTTCAATTAGATTAGATGATTTTTTTTTCTCTTGGGGGATTCCGTTGCTTAGAGAGACCACCCCACTGTTGCCATCACTAATATGTAATAATCATCTGAGTAGTGTCTTATACTTTACAGAGTACTTTCATGTATGTTATATCCCCAGACAGAACAAGTCTTCTCATCTTTCGTGTGTGCACAGTCCTCTGAACATGCTTCTGCATTATGCTAGGTGCCTGCCCACTACCACCTCTCAGGGCACAGCTGACTTGTAGGACCTATGGAGTTGAGTATCACTATGTCAGGTGGTAGGGTGCTCAGGAATGTCTCCAAGAAGCACAAGAGAGAACTATATGGAATTCGATTCTGGTGGAGTTAAGAAGAAAAAAAGCCAGAGTCAGTTATGCTTAGAAATAAAAATGAAGTAAAAATTGAATTTATAGCCTGCCATAGCATGGGACGTGTAGTCAGGAGAGCAGACCTGGATTTGAATTACTTCCCTCATTTACCAGACATTCATTCATTCTCAAAGCACCCTATACTTCTCTTTTATAGTGTTTGTTACAATTATAAATTCTTAATGGTTATAATTTCTAATAGGATATATTTTGTCAGTAAAAAAATGTTGTCAATGTTCACAGTTATTTTCTTTCTTCCTAGCACAACAACTGGTATGGTTTAGATGTTCAATAAATTTTTGTTGAATAAATGTCTGGTAAACTGGATGGGGGAAGTAAAAGCAGCTTGACTGAATCTGAGGGGTTGAAAGAGGTTTCACTGAGGATATTATATTTAAATTGATACCTGAGGGAAGACTAGGACTCAGGCAGAAAAGGAACAAAACATTCTGGGAGAAAGAATATAAAGCTTCTGAAAAGAAAAGAGCACAGTTAGTTTGAATACATGCATTCTCATGTGACAGGAACATAGGAAGAGGAGAAGGTGTGAAATGAGACTTTGGTTAAATCATGCAGAGGCTTAGATGCTTTGGTAAGAGTTTTTTACTTTATCCTAATAGAAATTTTTGATAAATGAGAGCCATAGTTAGACATTTCTTTTGAAATGCTTGTCCTGGCTGCAATCTAGAGAAGACCTGATTGAAGGAGGGGAAGACTGGATGCTGGGAAGTGACTGAAAGGCAGTTGCAGAAACCCAGACAAGATGATGGTGCCCAGGACAAAGATCGTGAAAGTGGAGATGGAAAGAGGTGGACTAATATATAAGAAATATTTACTAGATGGACTGTCAGGAAGGATCAAGGCACGTCAGCTGGGTTTCTGACTACATGGCTGGGTGGCTGGAGGTGCTATTACCGACATGAGGAACAGTGGAGGATCCTGAAGAAACAGATTTTAAGGGGAGATGGTGCATATTTTCAGGGTCACTGTGTTTGAAGTGCCTATGAGGTAGCCAAGGAGAGGGTGACTGGGCAGTGGTATATGGGTTTGAACTTCAGATGAGCATACTGTACCCCATGACTGTTCCACAGCAGGTCAGAAAAAAGCTACTTTAGTCTTTTTTCACGACTGGCCTTTTATTGTACATACTAAGGTGCTAATTGTGTTCTATAATAAAAATAAGGGAAAGGTAAATTATATGGAAAGAGAGCAGTAATTGATACTCTTGATGAGTTTCCTTTCAGAAAAGGAAGAAATGAGCGAGATGCAGCTCACAGGTGGCTTTGGTCTTACATAAGAGGAGGACACTTGATTTATCATTTTAACAGAGGGATGAAAGAGACTATGGGTTAAGAAACAGAAAGTTGTGTAAATTGGCTGGTGGGAAGTTGAGGACACATCCATCTGGTGGCTTCTATTTTCTCTGTTAAGTAGGAGGTTAGGTCAACTACTGAGGAGGAAGGTTGATGAAAAGGCTGCTGTTTGAGGGAGATGAATAGGATTTGAAATTGTCATTGTCTTTTGACTGGACAGATACTTGATTAGTTGTGAGTTGAAGGCCTTTGAGAGTTGACAGTCTGCTCTACCTTGTTACTTTTTGATGAAATTTCAGCAGCTTGGAGACACAGAAGGTAGATACTTGAGCTCTTCAAAGGGTTTTGAGGTTTTCATTACATGGAAAGGATGAAAGGCAAAGGAAATTTATGTTATTGAAACACTAGATGATGGAGTCTAAGTTGAATAGAAGAGCTAGTGAGGGACTGAGACAGTGATTATCAAACTTTGGAGATCATCTAAGGGTTGGTCAAAACAGATATTGCTTTCATTTGGAAAGGAAAAATGTTCTGACGCCTTTCTCATTTGGCTGTTGCAGATATTAGGAGGCAGCGTGTGAACATTCGGTTTAGTTTGAAGAGAGCAGTCAACACAGCAGTGTGCTTCTGAATGTTACATTCAGAGGGACATGAACCCCAAGAAACCGTGTAGCAGTCTTTTGAGTACTGTGTAAGGTGAAATTGTCAGAGTTTTGTGAATGTACAGATGAGACATGGTGAAATTAGAGGCACCCAATGTTTAGGAATACTCATGGACACATCTTTTTCATTCCTTAAATATTTGTTACACACTTAGCTTGTTCCAGGCCATTGTGCTAGATGTATAGTAAGTAAAATGGTTTGAATGCTTACTGATTTAGTATAACTTTGCGAAAGTTAGCTTCAAAGTCGAAAAGAGAAGCAGAGAGGAGTTGTAGAAAGAACACAAGATTGAAAATTATCAGAGTGCTATAAATGTCTTAGGGGAAATGGTATAGTAAATTCCTGTAAAGTAGCTGGTAGGTGTAAAATGAAAACCATCATCCAGAACTCTTTTTGTTTTACATTTCTGTGATGTTTTCTCCCATGATGTTCATGATGTTCTTCTCTTTTGTTCCATCATATATCCATTGTGTGTGTGTGTGTGTGTGTGTGTGTGTGTGTGTGTGTATGTGTGTGTGCGCACACTGCATCACTGCCTGGGTGGTAGATAGGTCTGCAAACACACTTTCTTTCTTTTTTTTTTTTAGATTTTTATTCAAATTTATCCAAAATTACACAAGCTTACAGACCACAGTTAATTGTACCTTTTGCTTATGACAGTGAGCAATGTAAACAACCACTTACATACAGCAGTAAGTCACAACTATGTAAAGTTACTATAGTACCCAATGTACGTATCACTGATTTAAATTTGGGTTATTAGGTTTTTATTTTTAAGATATCATTATTCCTCACACTTTCATCCAGAGGAATGGAAGGGCAGAGACCAGCTAGTGGTGGGATCAGTACCCTGGAGAGCTCCAGGTGGGCTCTGGAACACACCAGTTCTCAGCAGTTCCTGGGCTGTTAATATAGTTTCTGCTAGAATCTTAGAATGTTAAGGTTTACTAGACCAGGTTCTTAAGTTACCCACTTCATGTCAAATGGAGTCCTTGGCAAAGGTAGCTCTAGTCTTGAATGATTTTTCTAAGTTTGTAGATTTGGGAAGATCTTTGAGATTATCTCATCTAACTTCTTCATTGCCTTGCCAAAGGGTGTCCACCAAGTCGTTGGAAATTCTGGACAGGAATCCAAGCCTTTTGACTTACAAGCCAATGCTTAGTGTATGATGATGGGCCTATCACTTGTTGAGTCTTTAATTGTCTTCTCAATAAAGACAGTTGAGATAGTGAGGATTAAAATGAATAAATCCTACACAATGGTTTTAGCAAAAAAAATAGCTTTCTGGACGAACAGAATTTTAAAATGAACTTGTAAGACTATGGCAAGGAGATAGTATCAATTTCTGTAGAGTCTCTTGGTGACTTTCAGTAGAGATTATTCCTTTTTTTGTGGGGAGGTGCTGGGGATCAAACTCAGGGCCTTGCACTTGCTAGGCAAGGGCTCTACCACTGAGCTAAATCCCCAATACCACAGTGGAGAATATTCTTAATTATTAAAATATAAGTAGAGGTAATTGTGCTTAGAGCGTAGTTTCTACATTTTTCTCTGTCTCTTGTGGGAGCATAGGGACTGATATGTTCTCCTCAGAAGCTACCGGTGGTCTCTAGTTTTGAGTGTCAACAATCTGTTTGTCAGAGTGCTGCTGCCCCCAATAAGCTTTTTTTTTTTTTTTTTTGGTACAGATGAATCACCAGATGCCAGATCTGAAAGATCTTAGAAGTCCCGTGATCTACTCCCTTCATTTTATGGAGTATTTTTTAATTCTGAGCTACTCTTTAAGCATTAAGTAGATCTCCAGTCTCTGCAGCTGAACACTCAGGCTCGTCCCTGCACCAGCCCCCTTGGAAATGGTTTACCACAGGTCACCTTTGTGCCAGAGAGAATATTTCTTAAGTAGGTCAGTTTCAGAGACTGTCCTGTGGAGCACACTTGGTAACAGCATCTGTTTAAGCATCTCGTGGGAGGTGTTAGGATTTCACCCCTTCAGGCAGAATTTTCTCACAAAGATTTTCAGAGGTTAGAAATCTTATTAAATCCACCATATATTTCTCACGTGGCTACTACTTCTGTCTTGGCTTCCTGCTTGTTTCCTCTTCCATTCTGGTTTGTTTATTTTTGTACATTGAAATGATAATTACGCACCTATAAAATGTTTTATTGCTAATATGTCGACACACCCTTATTAAATCCTCATGCCAATCATGTAGGAGTGTATTATCTATATTTCAGTCAGATTCAGTAAACATTTATTGAATATTAGCTATATGCTAAGCATTGTGGTAGACTCAAATGCACACGAGTATACACACATAACCATGATTTTTTAAAGTTTCAGACTTTCTAAGATTGTAATTACCCACATTTTATAGAACAGAAACTAGAAGTTTAAAGAGGTTAAGTAACTAACTTCTGTTCCATTTGTTTCTGTCTTTTTATACCTACCACCTGATTAGAACTCTGCTTAGCACTTAGGAGAAGTGAAGGACGTATTTGCTGTTCTCCACAACACATGCAATGCCTAAAGGAGTCAAGATTTGTAAAGATAAGGTAGATTTTAATCAAGTGTTAAAACTTAATTGTTGGTTATACTTGCAAGGGGAAAAGTTAAGTTGACTGTTGGAAGAGGGCAAGAAGAAGCAAAATTTGAGTGGCTTAGAGAAATTAAAACAAATTTATGGAGAAGGAGTAGAACCTAAATTGAAGGATCTGGAAACATTGTAGGTCCTTGATCTGTGGATAGTATAAAAGAGCTGGTTTAGGCATGAATGGTAGGTAGGTGGATGGTTTGGTAGGAAGAGCGATTAGAGACAGAAAAACAAGTTAGGAGCTTGTTGCAATCAAGATCACCCATAGAAGGCATGTGTATAGAAAGGCCTGCTGGGCTTCTATGATAACCTTGAGTCTGTGGATCAGTTTTGGGAGAAATTACATCTTTGTGAGTGCGAATCTTCTGGTTCACAAACATGGTGTATTGCACCATTTATTTGGCACCACTTTAACTTGTCTCAATGGTATTTTGTGTTTTTTTATTTTTATTGTGTATATCTTTCACATATTTCACTGCTTTTACCCCTCAGTGTTTGGTGGTTTTCTTAGTGCTTTTATAAATAGTATACTCTGAAGCCAGGCATGGTGGTGCACACCTGTGATCCCAGTACTCAGGAGGCTGAGGCAGGGGGCTTGCTGCAAGGTCAAAGCCAGCCTGGGTTACTTCATGAGTTCAAGTCTAATATGAACTACATAGGGAGATCCTGTCTCAAAAAAATAGTGTACTCTGAATTTCATTTTCTATTTTATTGATTGCTGGCACAGAGAAATAAAATAAATTTTTGCATAAAATGATAAAATTACAGTATTACTGTTTTACAATTCTCAGTGAATTATGGATCTAGACATTGAATATTAACAGCTGTTAACATCACAAACAGAAAACTCACAGGAGCAGATATTATGAGCTCCTGATAAAAGAGCACAAAGCAACCTAACATGTGTCAGATCAAGCCTATGGATCTAGCTGCCAATTTGTGGAAAACACAAGGAACTGAGGTTCATGTTGATCTCCCTGCGAGAATGCAGTCAGCAAAACCTGGGCTGTGTGCACCTCTACATAGGGGTCAAATGCTCTATGTTCTTTAGCAGGTCAACTCTAAGGACAAGAAGTGGCTGAAGGAGGAAATCTATGAATTAAAAAGGATTTAAAGACACGAAGTTGCTGTTGCTGTTGCTGTTGCTGCTGCTGCTCTTGTTTTTAACAGGCAGTTTGCATGCAAACATAAGGAAGTGATTGCTATAAAAGTCAAGAAAGTAGTTACTTTGAGGGAAGGGAGGAGATTAAGGCAGGGATAGGGTACTGTAGTTGCTGCTGCAGTGGCCAGTACAGTTCTGTTTCTTAACCTTGGTTGTAGATACATGGGTGTTTATAACAACTCATTAAACTCACCAAGCGATACATTTTTTCGTGTGTCTTTCTTTATCTTTGTTTTACTTGACAATATAGAGGTTAAAGAAAAAAATGTCTTCTATGGTCTAAACTAATGGACAAGAGTAATAGTGGGCAGAGAGGAGAAAAGATGGGAATGTATGTACTAAAATTTTTTTCTGGCTACTGCCTACTATTAGGCTATGTACCAGGGCATATCACAGATGTTTTCTTGGATAAAATAAAAACTAATTACTCTAATTTTACAGAGTCTCTTGGAAGTTCAATAATTTGTTCATAGTAAGGAATAGCAGGGCAGGAATTTAAGCCCAAACCTGGTCTGATTTCAAAGTAGACTTTCAGTGTTCTTCATTGATGTTGGCAAGTAGAAGTGTGGGTGGTACACTGACTACTCTGTAAATGCAGCTTCTGTAGTAGCTATTTCACTATCCACCTTTCTACAAAGCCGTGCGCTGTGTGTATATTAAAATTCTATGGCAGCATTACAGTTGGCTGTTATACCCACAGGGATCCATCCATGCTTGGTTCAGTCTGTGGATGAGGACAAGGAGGGCTGATTTAAGGGATTTGACTATCTGAGGATTTTAGGATCTGCAAGAGTCCTGGAGCCAATCCCCTTCTGATACCAAGAGAACCTATTTATTAAATTCTTGCCCCCAACTGACCTACTATAGAATAGAGTATACCACTTATTCTAACAGAAAAATGCAGTTGTTCTAAGAAGATGACACCAGATATGAAAATATAGTGATATCTTTAAAAATTTATTTATTATTTATTTTTGTGGTGCTGAGGATTGAACCCAGGGAATTTGTACTGATCTATCTCCCAAGCCCATTTATAAATTTTATTTTTGAGGGAGGGTCTCACTAAGTCACTAAGTTGCCCAGGCTAGGCTTGAACTTGTGTCCTCCTGTATTAGCCTCCCAGAGTGCTGGGATTATAGGTGTGCACCACCATTCCTGACTATTGGCATTTTTATTTTATTTTATTTATTTATTTATTTATTTATTTATTTATTTATTTATTTATTTATTTATTTATTTTGTGGTGCCGGGGATCGAACTCAGGCCCTTGTGCTTGCAAGGCAAGCACTCTAATCACTGAGCTAAATCCCCAGCCTCAATTGGCATTTTTAAATCATGTTTTTAGGGAAATCGTTCTTGTATTGGAACATGAAGAAAGGTATTTTAAATGAATTTGAAATAAGGCTAGCAGTTGAATAATGCTAGAATAATCTCAAACATCAGCCATGTAGGCTGTGAGAAGGGATTTTATTTTTTATCCTTTTATATGGTATGACTTTACCCCTAAACGCTGTATAAATGTAGATTAGACATAACCTGTAAGTAGACTAAGGTTCGAACTGTTTTTTCTTTGGTTACAGCTTCATTTTAGAAAGTTGGTTTTACATTTAGTAGTTTTGTTTTTGATGTCAATTTATTTCTCTTACCATTTTATCCATTCTGCTAAATTTGTAGTTTTAGTTTATAGGGTACCGCTGTCTACTCTCCTTGGCTTTCTGTTTTTCCACTCTCTTGGCATGCTTTTTACTATTGCTATGAGACAATCAAGGAAGATTTTATGAAAAATACAGTGAAAATACTTAAGTAAATTGAGTTGGGTTTGTAGTTTAAAAGAGTTTTAAAACTAAAAATTAATTATGTAGATTGATTTGAAGCTTATTATTTATTTTAGTCATTTTAGAGCAGAGTATTTTAAAATGTGGTCCTCTGACTACCTGTATCAAAATCACCAAGACTTACTTTAGAAATATTCTATAGGTTACACTCTAACCTTTCTCAATCAGAATCTCTACATTTAAAAAAAGTGCATGTGTCTGGAATTTGAACCTTATCCCTTTTTAATGTCCTGATATGTTTCTTATGTACTGTCATATATGAACACTGTAGATATTAGGACCATTTGGAGGTTGATTTGGTAAACTATCGAATGTTTTTGAAGCATTAGACTTCTGATGTACATTAGAGATCTTGATAATTTAGTATAAATACATTTTTCCCACAAATTAATTATACTTCTAATGATCATAATGATTTCTGGATGATTCCCAGCTACATTGTCAAAGACTTTAAATTAAGATATGCTGTTGTGCTGTGTATATGTATGACTGAAAAAGGAATCAGAACTCAGATTTTTTCCAGAGTGAATGTCAGTTATTCCAGTCATTACCCTTTCTACGTTTGTGTGATGTAAGATAATAGTAATTTACTTCTTTTCCTGACAAGTGATTATTCCATCTCTGAAGCAAACTATTCCTTTCACTGCTGGACTGTCTACCTGTTATTTCCAGCATTTCTGATAACAATAGCCAGTAGCACATCAAAGTGGACCCAGTGAATAAGGAGAACATGGAGACAGGGCTGGAATAGGGAGAGAAGGTTGAGCAAAGAAAAGCCCAGAGGAAACATGAGTGTTGGAAATGTATCGGATGTCTTGTGTTTCCTGACCTCCCCAAAGGATTCTGTTGGAGTGTCCTGTGAGTGCTGGAAAAGGCATTTAAAGGAGCACTTGTCTCTCTTATCTCCTAAGAGTCTTTTCTCCTTCTAGTTCCATGCCGATTCCAGCTACTTTTTCATATTATAAATCCACCTCCAGTGATGACATTCAGACCCCACATTCCCACTAATGTGGATGAGGAAGCTTTAGTATTTGGCCACAAACTGGCTGCCACCGAGATGTACCTCAATCTGCCTCCCCCATCATATGCGTCCCAAGTGATACACTGCCAGAATGATTCTTCAAGAGAAGAACTGATTAAACCTAGAATGGAAATGCAAGCAGCAGGTACATTGTCAGCTCCAACAAATAAAGATCTTGGAAGTCATTACTCCCATACTTACGCAAGAAAACAGCTGAACAAAATAAAAATCACTATTTTTTCTTAGAACCAGCAGAGACCTGAGGTTGCAGACCAAACTGATACCCTGAAATATGGAAAGACAAATCCAGAAAGTCAAGCTGAGGTCTGCTTACTCAGAGAAGAAGCTGTTAGAGCCATAAACTAGTAGGAATTCTTAGTTAAGTAGTAGTTTTGTTACTTGCTGGAGGGTGAGTATGGAGAAACCTGAGAGGTCGAAACTCCTGGGGTCTGCAGCCTTCAGAGCAGCTTCCTACTTTCATGGGTTTTCATCAGGAACTCACAGGGCTCTCACTGAGAAGAGCCGAGAAGAACTCCTGGCTGTGGCAGGAAGGGGAAGAGCTGCCATGGTAACAGTGTGCCCTGAGCCTTCTCCATAATGAAGACCTGCTCCAGAGGAAAAGCATTTATGAGAGCCTTTTGCAACCTCTGACTCCAGCACCCTCTAGCCTTACTGTCTCACATTAAGGTGGGGAAGAGGAGGAAACAGAAACTCTTGTGAAGATGAAGGTTCGGAGGTTAATTGTAAGATTGTAGAATGATTCCTTTCTCCCACATTTTACTACCACACCAGTAGGACTCCAGTATAACTACTGGGTTACAGCCCCAAACCGTGTAACACAGAGACTGTACCTGAGGAGGAGTCCCCAGGGAAGCTCAGAGACCAGAGGGAGTTGCAAACAGGGATGCCAGAGGAATCTGATGCATCTGGCACTCTAGCGACAGCAGATAGTCAGCACAGCTTAACCCCTGGCAGATGAACACAAAACTTCACACTGAAGCCTTTTTACTCCAGTTCGTCCTCCCAATACATCATATCTGTCTTAGAAAACTACAACTTGTGCTAAAAGGAATAAAAACACAGTCCGAAGTGTCTCCCAAGCAAGCATCAGAATCAGACTCAGATTGGACACAGATTTTTTAATTTGTCCTGCAAGAAATTTAAAACTACTGATCTCTATGCTAAAAGTCCTAATTGAAAAAGTAGATACAGTAACATGAGAGAATGGATGGATAATCTAAGTGGAGAAATGGAAACCATAGGAAAGAATGAAGAAAAGAAATGCTAGAAGTAAAAACACTATAACAGAAAAGAATACTTTGGGTGGCTATTAATAGATTGCACAGGGGCTGGGGATTTAGCTCAGTGATTAGAGTGCTTGCCTGTAAGCACAAGGGCCTGAGTTCGATCCCCGGCACCACACAAAAAAAAAAAAAAAAAAAAAAAAAAAAAAAAAAAAAAAAAAAAAAAAAAAAAAAAAAAAGATTGCACATAACTCAGAAAAGAATCAGTGAGCTTGAAGGTATGTCAATAGAGACTTCTCAGGACTGCAAAGAGAAAAAAAAGTTTTAAACAGCAAGAGAACATTCAAGAGTTGTGGCGCATTTCCTGCAGGTATAACATGTAGTTAGAATATCAGAAAGTAAAGAAACAGGAGAAATATTTGGAGATCTTTGAAGGCTAGAAATTGATGCTGAAAAAGGCTTTGACAAAAGAAAGCATGCTTATACAATAACACTCTCAGCGAACAAGAAACTGAAACAAATTTCATCATCTTGACAGAAAATATCTTACAAAAATCCTGCAGCCAGCATTGTACTACATGGTAAGAAACTAAGGTTGGGAATATGCAAAGATATCCTTCCTTACCACTCATATTCAATATTTTACTGGATGAAAAAACTGGAATTAATAAACAAGTAGAGCAAGGATGCAGGGTACAAGGTTAAGACCCAAAAGTCATGTGTTTGCCTATGTACTAGCAATGAATAGTTAGAAATTTTAAAAAAGACTACTGCTTACAATAGTACCACAAAAACAAAAACAAAAGTAAAAGACATACTTAGATATGCATCTAACAAAATTTGTGTGGGAGCTATATGTGGGAAAGTAAGACACTGATGAAGAAATCAAAGATCTAAATAGAGTGATGTTCCATGTTCCTGGATTAGAAGATGCAACATTAAGATGTCAGTTCTTCCCAACTTGATCTATAGATTCATGGAATCCCAATCTAAATCCTAGCAAGCTATTTTTTTGTGGAGATCAACACACTAGTTTTAAAGTTTACATGGAAAGGAAGAAGACCTAAATTGGCCTTGTTGTTGAAGAACAGGCTGAAAGACTTACAAACTTGATTTCAAGACTTATTATAAAGTACAATAATCAAAGCAGTGTAGTGCTGATGAAAGAATAGACAAATAGGCCAATGGAACAGATGGAAAGTCTGGAAATAGACCCACACATATATAGTCAACTGATCTTTGACAAAGGAGCAAAGACTATTTAATGGAGAAAATAATCTTTTCAACAAATCTACGTGCATATGCAAAATAGTGAACCTAGACATCAGCCTTACATCTTGGACAAAAATGAACTCAAAATGGACTGCGAATTGAAACTTCAAATGCAGAACTATAAATCTATTCTAGAAGGAAATACAGGAGGAAATATAGGTGACCTTGGCTTCGTCAATGAGTTTTTAGATACGACATTACTAGTATGATTCATATAAGAAAAAATGATAAAGTAGAATTTATTAAAATTAATTTTCGTTTGCTGTGTAAAAGGTACTGTTAAGAGGATCAGAAGACAAACCACAGATTGGGGGAATATATTTGCAAAGGAATTGTATCCATATATACAAAGAATTCTAAGACTCAATAAAATGCGTAGTCTTTGGAAGACAGTTTGGCAGCTTTGCACAAAACTAAACATAATCTTACTGTATGATTCAGCATTCATACTCCTAGGTATTTACCCAAATGATTTGAAAGCATATGCCCAGACAACCTGCCTGCAAGTGTTTATAATAACTTTATTCATAATCAACAAAATATAGAAGCAACCAAATGTCCTTTAATAAGCGAATGGGTAAACAAACCATGGAACATCTACAAATGAAATGTTATTCAGTCATAAAAACAAATGAGCTATCAAGCCACACAAAGGTATGGATGAATCTTACATGCATATTGTTAAGGTAAAGAAGCCAAATTGAAAAAGTGACGTGCTATATGAGTCTAATTATGTGACATTTTGGAAAAGGCAAAATTATAGTGACAGTAAAAGAAGATTAGTGTTTGCCAGGGGAATTGAGGAAAAGAGGATTTTAATAAGGTGAAGCACAGGGAATTCTGGGGGTGGTGAAACTACTCTATATGATACTGAAATTGTGGATACATTAAACAGTTCATTCATCAAAATCTATGGAAGTCAGTGACACAATGAGTAAACCATGAAGTGTGCAAGTTAAAAAAATTATTTGGGAGGGTCAGATGAGCCCAGGATGGTATGCAGAATGTGATACAATACAAATATATAAAGCACCCTCACCCAAAATGAATGAAGGAAAAGGGTGGTGATGTAATTGACTATAGAAATGAGTAGAATCTTCTGAAGACAAAAGAAATGTATATAAGTCACATACCCTAATCAATCATGTTGTATTCTCTGGGGATGTAGACTAAAAATTCTGAATACTAAAATTCAACAATCAAGTAAATGAATGGCAAATGGTGTGAGCCACATTTCTCACTTTTGGAATAGGAATTCAAAGATAAGCATAAAGAACCTAGAATAATCGACATAGTAATGGATTAGAGTGGGAGACACCAGTGTGAACTCATGATCAACTCAATATAGGTGCAGATGGTTGCATATAGAACTTTATATATAATCTCTCTCTCTCTCTGCCTTTCTGTCTCTCTTGTTTGTATATATCAAAGGGGCACAGTAGTTAATTGAGAGGACTCTTAGTGACTAAAGCTGGAACAATTTGAGCGATAGAATAGTATTGGATTATAATCCAAAATATGTAATAAAATATCTGTGGATCCATACCAATATAAACAAGTGATTAAATGAGTAGAGAAGAAAAAAAAATCTCCCATATAGAACTACTGCTGATAATATGCATAGATGCTCTTTATCAAGGAAGTGCAGCATAACTCTTTATTCTTTAAGTGTGACCTATGCATAGTGACTTCCTTCCAGAGTACAATATGGAAAGTGGGGTGAGGGGAGTAACTTGGGCAGGTTGGTAAGAGATGTGAACTCCAAAGGGCTTTGATAGCCCCACCCCTATTGCCTTGCCAGTTTTTGCCCACCTGGACTATCTTTTAGGCTAACTCTGCTCACTGCTTGTGGTTTTCCTTAGCAGATGTTCCACAGTCCCAGCATCTCCAGCTTCTTGGGGTGTCCACTGTATTTTTAGGCTTTGTTTTCACAGCTTCCTGCATCATCTCTTGAGCACACTGCCTGGCCTCCAGGCCCTCTTCTGAATTCTGAATAGAAGCCTCTGTGACCCTACAACCTTTATATTCAGCATGCTTGTAAAACCAGCACCATGTGGATGATGCCAAGGTCTGTCACCCACTTGGGCAGTAGCCAGACCCCCTTGCACCATGGATGCAGTGACTTCTGAGTGTCTAAATGGTTGAACACTGTGAAATGAATCTCTTAGGTGACCCTTCTCAAGTAGCAGGCCCAGGGGCTCTTTTCAAGAAAAGTGTACACTTTTACACCTGTGAGTCTGTAATGAGTGCAGCCTGGACAATTCCTGAGGTGCTTTCAGGCCATCTTTTCTACTGTCCTGATGCCAAGTACTTGATTTTTTTTTTTTAATGTAAATATTGTCAGCAGCCATCTTCTCGTGGGCCCAACATTGCAGGCACTTTCTTTCTGGTGAAACTGCAAACCTTTAAAATCATACAGCTCTGTTCTTTTCTCCTGATTCTCACTGTAGATCTGGCTAAAAGCAGCCAACATTATCCATGCTACAGCTTGATTGTGCCTTGAAATTTCCTCTTCCAGGTTAATTAGTCCACTGCCCTTAATCTTGGTCTCCTGCAAAGTCTCAGGACATGGGAAAAACATAGTTGAATTCTCTGCCAGGATGTAACACACGTAGTCTCTAGTCCAACTGCCAATGAAGTCTTTGTTCCCAACTGAAATCTCCTAAGCCTGGCCTTTACTATCTGCATTCCTATCAGCATTCTGATCTTCTGAGCTCCAAGCCGAATCACCCATCAAGCTCTGTTTATAGCAATCAAGGGCTTCTCTATCCCACTTCTCCAAACATTTCTGAACTCCTCCCACAAACAAGTTCCAGTGGCTTTAAGCTACATGGTCAGGTATAGTCACAGCAATGACCCTATTCTTGGTACCAGTTTTCTGATTAGTCACTCTCCTATTTCCTTCCCCAAAAGTATAACCTTAGTCTAATCTCAAGAAATATATAAGTAAAGCTCAACTGAGGGATATTCTACCAAACATCTGTACAGTACTTTTTAAAATTGTTGAGATTATAAAAACAAGAAATGTTTTAGAAACAAAATTAAAATGTGCTTGAAATGATAATAAAGAGTTCGTATATTGGGGAAGATAGCTGAGTAGATTCTGATGTTCAAAACATACAAAACACTTTTACAACTCAACAATAAAAAGACAACACAGTTTTTGAAAAGACAGGATTTGAATAAGCATTTCTTCAAAGAGCATGTAAAAATGGTCAACAGTACGTGAAAAGATGTTCAACTGCATTAATCATAAGAGAAATGAAAACCAAAGCCACAGTGAGATGCAAATTTATGCCCATTCCAACAACTATAATCAAAAAGGCAATCGCCAGTGTTGCTAAGAATGTGGAGAAACTGGAACCCTTTTACACTACTGTTGGAAATGTAAAGTGGTACACTTGGGGAAACAGCTTTGCAGTTCCTTAAAGGGTTATATATATATAGTTACCATATAAACCAGTAATTCAACTCCTAGGTGTACCCAAGAGAATTTAAAACGCATACAACTTTCACACATATGTTCAAAGAATTATTCATGTAGCCAAAAAGTGGAAACAACCCAAATGTCCATCAACTGATGAACAGATAAACAAAATGTCACTCATCAATAAATGAAGTACTGATACATGCTACAACATGCATGAGCCTTGAAAAGTTATGCTAAACAAATGAAGCCACTAACAAGAGACCACATACTTATTGTATGATTCTATTTACTTGAAGAATCCAGAAGGTAACTCTGCAGAGACAGAAGGCATGTAAGTGGGTGCCTAGGGCTGGAGGTGGGAACAGGGGTATTTGGGGAGATGAGTGCTAAGGGCGCATGGTTTCTGTTTAGGGTAACAAAAATGTTTTAGATTAAGAGAAATCCACTGAATTACACACTTCAAAAGGGTGAACTTTATTGTATATGAATTATATCTCAAGACAAAAACTAAGGTAACCTGAATAAACTATGTACTTTAGTTAATAATATTAGTTCATTAATTATAACAGGTGTACTAAAATACAGTAAGATGTTGGTAGGGAAGTTGGGTTTGGAGATTATGAGAACTCTGCTCTCTTTGCAATTTTGCTGTAAATCTACAATTCTTAAAAATTAAAGTTTAATTTTAAGAAATGAAAACATCTGTTTCATCATCAGGAGTAAAAAGAAACAAAAGATCGCTCATAAAAACAGGGATCATCACAGCCAGTTGTTTTAGAAAAATAAATGCAGTAGGAAGAACTTAATCAAACTACGAAACCACAAAGCATGAATTGAATATATTCACCAACGCTTGGAGTTACTGGTAGAAGAGCTGGCTGCATGTTATATAAACTGAATATTGTACTTACATGGTTACTTATTTTTGCAGCCCAAATAATTCCCCTTTGCCACCTTAACATTTGTGTACTTCGATCAGGCTGTTTGTAGCATGTGGATATGAGAATAAATGTGCTGAAGCCCCAACATTACTTGAGGGTGTCTTGGTAGTTTTATTCAGGATGGAGAGCAATTCTGTCCAAGAACCTCTTCATAAGCTTCATTAAAGTCTGCTCCACATTTCTCTGAGAGAGAAAAGGCAGATGCAGATTTGAGTGAGGTAAAAGAGACAAAAGTCCATGTCAAGGTTTTAACTCTGTCAGTCAGCAATACTAGGGATTATTCCTTGTTGTTTCAACTCTGTCTGACAGGCAGACCTTTTCTTTCTTTCTGAAATTCCTCCCATCTTCAGGGCCAAGTCTTCTATGAAACCTCCTTCCTCTCAAGTCTGTGTCATGTCCTTTTGTTGAGGTGAGACTGGAAGAAATTCTTCTCTGTTTTTCTTGTGAGGAGTAGTTAGGCTTCCAACTAACTTGTTTCCATTTAATGATGTGGAAGTTCTAACTGTATGATGGGTTTTGTTTTACGGAAATTACATGACAAATTTATCATACATCTCTAACACTGTGTGTGGGACCTCATGGTTACATCTGTATTACTCTTACTCTCGGCTTCATTATTCTCTGCTGCTGTTACTTTCCTCGCCTTAATTAACATCATCAGTAATTGGATTTTTATTTTTCTCTGGAATATGTGTTGGACAGTGCTCTTACTTTTCTTTTTTTTTTTCTTTTTGCAAAAGGATTGAAACATTAACATTACTGTATTCGCAGGTGTGTGGTTATAGCTGGTAGATCATGAAGAGTAATTAGGAAGTCTTCCGACTTGTGTTCTAGTACGAGCTGATCACTATTGCACTATTTGCTTTTCCTAGTCTTGATGTTCCTGTTTTGCAAAAGCAAAAAATTGTCTTGTGTAGTTTCTAGGGCTTTTTCCTGCTATAAAGTAAAAATATTTGTCAGTCTCATCATACTATTTGAAAGCCCCCAGAAAGCAGAAATTGTCCATATTCTCATACCCTGCTAAGCATCTTGTACAGAGCTGAGTACGTGGTAGGAT
Organism: Hystrix cristata; assembly: GCA_004026905.1. Taxonomy (NCBI): domain Eukaryota; kingdom Metazoa; phylum Chordata; class Mammalia; order Rodentia; family Hystricidae; genus Hystrix; species Hystrix cristata. The sequence goes on along the minus strand of PVJO010002489.1, from coordinate 24,280 downwards.
CTTAATAATGTTTTTTTCAGCTGAACTCAGGGCCTATGTACTGAGCCACACCCTCAATTCTTTTTTAATTTTGGGATAGGGTCTTGCTAACTCGCTAAATTGCCCGTGCTGGGCTTGAACTTGGAATTTTCCCGCCTCTGCCTCCCAGAGGGCTAGGATTACAGGCATGTGCCACCATGTCTGGCTTTAATAATTTTTTTTTTGATTGAACGTTTTTCAGGCTCTTGTTCCTGTGTGTAGAGTCATTGTTACTAAGATTTTTAAATTGAGATCAGACTGCCATTTTTAGTAAAAGATGAGAAGATACATTTATTTCACATAGCACCAAGAGATGCAGAACTTACTATGTTGCAGTTACTGTGAGCCATTTATACATTTCCTGGGGCTTCCTATACGACCTTGGCAAAAATGACTCCCCTTGTGCCAAAATCATTAGTTTATTTGGTCCTTTGATCAGCTGAGTTAGTGTGACTTCTGTGTACAAACAGATACAGTAATATAGTATGTCTGGTATTCATGGGGAAGTGGCACATGTAAGAACAGCTTGTGATTGTCATCAGGGCAAGATAGGTGGAATGTAAGACCCTTGGGAGTTCTGATTCTGCCTCTGTGGTTTGTTTTTGGTTTTCTGTTTTAAAATCCAATTCCAACATTATTGATTGTTACAGTCCTTTCCAGGACTAATGTTTGTGAGCTTGGATGGCTGGAGCGTTAGGCTGAAGTTGCTAAGCTGTGGTTGGCGCTCCTGGTGTGCAATATGAGTATCCAGCATAGCAGCCATGCTCATACTTGCAGTCTACAGCACTGAGAGGATCAATACAGTATTTTCTCCCAGACAGCACTTCATAGTGATTGCCTCTTAGCTCTTCAAGCACTGTCAGTATTAACCTCGCAGATAGGTCTTTGCAACTTCATGGTCTTTGCAACTTCAGAACAGCAAAGTGAAGGCACAGACACACCTAAGGGCTTGCTGATGGTGTTAAGAAAATTGTCAGAGATTCAGTGGGTATCTTCTTGGCTACTTATTTATGCTGCTGTAAATGAAGGGTTGCAGAGCTGATGGAGGAAATATTCCAAATAGCATCCATTTCTCCTTCTCTACTGAATTGTTCTATCTGCATATTACAAGCTCCAGACTCCTCTACCTTAATCAACAACACATACATAGGGGGCGGGCAAGAGGGAGAGAGGGAGAGAAGAGAGAGGAAGTGAGATTGGTTGCTTTTCTTGTTTCTTTGAAAATTACTCAAATTCAGATCTGTCTGTCATGTGTGCGTCTCTCAAGCATTCTTTAATTTTTTTTAGATTAAAATCTGAACTCATATATAATAAGTAGATCTGGTATATACCTACTACTTGCTATCTCTCTTCCTAGATACATTTAAAGCTCTGCCTTTTACATCTGAAAATATCTTTATACTGCCCTTGAACTTAATTGAAGATTTGCTGGCTTTAGAGTTTTAGGTTTAAGTCATTTTCCCGTAGAATGATGAAGGCATTTGTTATCTTCTGGCTTTCAGTATTGCTTCTGGGAAGTTTGGAGCCACTTGAATACCTTACCTTTTGAATGTGATCGGTTCCAATTCTCTTCCCTGAAAGCATTTAGAAATTTCTTTTTGACTTGTTCTTCTGAAATTTATAATGGTGAATCTTGGTTAGAATCTATTTCCATCTGTTGTACTTGGCTTCCTGGACTCCTTTCAATCTGGAAAACAGCCCTCCAATTCTGGGACATTTTCTTTAATTCTTCCATTGTTGATTTCCAATCCATATTTTTCACTTTTCTCTAAAGGAAAGTATTATTCGAAGGTTTAACCATATGAACTAATTTTTTTTTCCTATTTTCCTTCTCTGGGTTTTAAAGAATACTTTTAAGACGCTTTTCTCAACTTTTCCCCCAACCTTTATACTCAGTTTTCCTTCTGAACTGTAATTTTTTCTCTTGAAGAACCATTCCCATTTAAAGTGTACAATCTAATGGTTTTTAGTATATTTACACAAATTATTTTTAGAATATTTTCATCACCTCAACATAAAGCCATTAACACTCACACCTCCATTTTCCCCACCTTTGCAGCCCTAAGCAACCACTAATGTGCTTTCTGTCTTTATAGAGTGCTGTCTGGATGTCGTATAAATGAAGTTATACAGCATGTGGTCTCTTGTGATTGGCTTCTTACACTTAGCATAATGTTTTCAAGAGTCCTCCATGTTATAAAACGTACTAGTACTTCATTGCATTTACGTGCTTAATGACATTCCATTATATGAGTATGCCACATTTTATTTATCCACTTATCAACTGACGGACTTTTGGGCTTGTCCTTTTTGGCTATTGTCAGTAACGCTACTGCGAATAAGTTGTGTGTATAAGTTGTGTGAACATGTGTGTATAAGTTGTGTGAACATGTGTGTGTGAGTTGTGCGAACATGTGTTTTAGATCTTCTTGGGCATGCCTAGGAGTGGAATCGCTGTTTTATGTGGTAATTTTATGTGTAACCTTTTAAGGAACTGTCAGACTTTTCCCCCAGTGCTTCATTTTGTATTTCTACCAGCAGTCTTATCAGAGTTCCAATTTCTCCACATCTTTACCAATACTTGCTATTTGCTGCCTTTTCTATTAATCCTGGTAGGCGTGAATTTATACCAGTTTTTATTTGTATTCCCCTGATGTTTAATGAGTTACATGTGTGTGTATTCTTTAAAGAAACATCTGTTCAAATCTTTTTGAATTCAATCCCCAGCACCCCCCCAAAAAAACCAAGAAAAACCCCAAATCTTTTGACCATTTTGATTGGATTATTAGTCTTTTATTATTGAATTATTTTATGTATTCTTGATGCAGAATTCTTATTAGATACATGATTTGCAAATTTTTTTTGCCATTCTGTGAGTTGAATTTCCACTTTATTGGTAGTTTTGTTTTATTTGCAGGGCTAGGGATCTAACCCAAGCCCTTGCACATGGTATGCAAATGTTCTATCCCTGAGATAAGCTTCCAGCCCTTTTTTTTTTAACCCTGAGCCTTACATGTGCTATGCACCATGGAGCTACTCCTCTGGACTGGTAGTATCTTTTGAAGCACAAAAAAATTCAATTTTGATGAAGTTCAATTTATTTTGTCTTTTGTTAATTATAGTTTTGAGATCAGATGTAGTGTTTAATTCAAGGTCTCAGGATTTAGAGCTATATTTTCTTTTAAGAATTTTATAGATTTACTTTTTATATTTAGGTCTTTGATCCATGTTGAGTTAATTTCTGAACTTAATACAAAGTTATAGTTGAAATTGATTATTTTGCATATGATATATTGTCATCTCAGCACTGTTTGTTGAAAATACTTGTTTTTCTCGCCATTGATTTTTCTGGGCGCTGTTGACTCAGAAATAAGTTGACTATAAATGTGAGAGTTTATTTCTGAGCTTCTCTTATTCACATTTTTAGTTCCACGGACTCTTTTTTTTTTTTTCCCTTATGATTCCCTTATTCATCCTGTTTTTCTATCACAGGTCCTTATCTTGCTGAGGATATTAACAATGGCCTTTAAAACTCTCACTTCCCTGTCTAGTCTGTTTCTCCAGGTTGCTTCTCTTCCTATTTATGGATTAGAACTCTGTGTTTCCTTTTTTGGTGTTTACTAAAACATGTGTTATCCTCAACTCTGCTCCGCTGTAGAGGCAGGGCCCTGAAGAGTGACTGGGATCTGTGCGTATGTGGAGCTCATCTGCTGTGGAATTCACTGTCAGGTGATCCAAGAAGGCTTACCCGTATATCAATATCTTATTTTTTCTTGAATAGCTCAGAAGACTCTCCTGTTACTATTCCTAGGAAGGGATAACCATGGCTCCCAGAATTCTGAATTTCAATATGACATAACGATTTCTCAGCAGTTAGAAAGGACACTTAACCTTATTCCCACCTATTTTCCATTAAGTATCCCTATCTTCAAATATGCATTCTGGCCCCTACACACAAAAAAGCCTATTTTTACTTTTTCAGAGAATAAATTCATGTTTCCTGTCTGGATTAAGGGGTCAAGGAGAATAACTTACCCAACTAAGTATAGTAGTAGAAATGATATAGAGACCTGCATGATTCGTAATGCTCAAGTCAGCTGCTCACCTGTACTTGTAATACCCTCTTCCAGAGACTTTTGGGGACTCCATTGTATCACCCAGAGTACATCTCTACTTCCTCATGCATCACTTAGGATTCAGCTTTCTCAAATCTGCCATTAGTCACAACTTCTTCCATTTTCCAATGTCTACAATTTTGTGGCTGTCCTTTTTTGTTTGTTTGTTTTTTGAAACAGGGTCTCACTTCAGAGTTCAGGCTGGCCTCGAACTCACAGCAATCCTCCTGCCTCAGCCTCCCGAGTGCTGGGATTACAGGTGTGTGCCATCACACCCAGCTCCATTCTGTCATTTTTAAAAAACAGACTATCAAACAGTTTTTATTATTGATTTCTATTTAGTGCATGACAGCCAAGGATTGAATCCTTGGAAGTTTTTGAGGCTTGTTTTATAGTCCTAGGGATTGATTTTAATAACTGTTCCATGTGTGTTTAAGAAGAATGTGTGTTTTTAAATTGTTGATATCTTAATCATTTGTTGAATCAGATTTGAAAATCAGTATGTAAATATTTATGTACTTACTAATTTTGTACTTCTTAATCTATCAGTTATCTAGAGAAGTTTGTTTAAAATCTACCACTGCAATTGTAGATTTGTCAATTTCTCTTTGCATATCTGTGAACTTCTGCTTCATGTATTTGGAAGCCATGAATTACAGTCATAGATGTTTCCAAGTAATTCCATCTTCTTGCTTTGCTTCTTTTTCCTTTTCTTCTTCTTTTCTCTTTTCTTTCTTTCTTTCTTTTTTGCTTTCTTTCTTCTTTTTCCTTTTTTTTTTTTTTTTAGACTGGGTCTCTCTATGTAGTCCAGGCTGGCCATGAATTTGCTATGTAGCTCAGATTGGCCTCAAACTTGTGATCCTCCTTCTTTGGCCTCCAAGTGTGGGGACACAGGTTGTGCCACTACACTCAGCTTGCAGTTTTCTTAAAATTAAAAAATTGAATCTTCTGCATCACTATTTGAAAAGATATTGTACTTTTCTCCCTTTTCCTAGTAGTTATTTATGTACTACAAAGCACTAGGACAATATTTTCTTCTGTGTTTAGTCTAAAATCTCATTAGGAGTATATCAATGCTTTAAAAAATTATTTATGCAGAAATACTTTTACATAAAAAGTGAAAATTTTAAAACAATGAGTCAGTCACTGTCTTTAAAGAATGCAGAATTGGTAACCTGAGTAGCCTGCATTCGCTGAGTACTTAGTATCTGCCAGGCACTGTTGTACATACTATGGAATGTGCATTAGTGCATTTAATTTTCACAACAGTCCTGCAAGTAGATAAATTTATTAGAACCCTTTTATACATGAGGATATTGAGGTACAGAGGGGTAGAATAGCAAGCCGTTGTGGAACAGCCTTGCCCCAATGGTGCCGTGAGACTGAAGAAGATGAGTCTAGGGTCTCAGGGAGCGTGAAGTCAATTTCTGAGAATTACTGACAGAAGCATAGTTCTGGGTGGCAGCAAGACCAGTAGATCCCCACAATTTGGCTCAGAAGAAGGGGTTTTATAATGGTCAGGAGAAAAGTGACTTCTAAGCTGGAACATACCTAGTTTATCTTAAGCTAATATCAGGTACATTCCTAGCACTGACAATACCAGGATCTAGCCGTAAAGCTTCCTGTATTGCTCTAATTTTATTGTATTTCTGGGAACTATGTAGGGAAAATTGGCCAGTGTTATTCCGAGGTGCTCATCGTGGTTACAACTCAAAATGGCTATCATTATGTCAGCCAGAGTCCTTACACACCTCAAGTATCATAGCTAGTAAGTTTTAGAGCCAGGACTAGAATACACTTCTCATTTGCTTCAAAGTTTATGCGCTTCTTGTTGTGCTGTGCTGCTTTTAGAGGTGGGGAAAAGCAGACTAGTAAGGAGGCTAACGAAACAATGCCTGTGTAACATGCGTGAACTAAATGCAGTTGTGTTACCCCATCTCTTGAGTTTTCTCAGGACTAATTTCAAATAGTCTCATTGTTAGCATGAGCCTTGAAAACGGTAGGCAAAATCCAGTGTTTGGGTGTGTAAAATTTATTTCCCAGATTTCTCTTTGAATGTAGACTAATGTTGTTTTATTAGACCATAGATGTACCAGTTTTTGATTAGGGTAACGTGACCACCATGGGAAGTGAGAATAGAGAAAAATAATTTCAAGAGTATACGTACTAATACCAAGTTATCTAGTAATCAGTTATTACTAGATGCCACACGCTGTGCAGAATGTTTCATTTGTTTTAGTTGATCCTCACAACATTCCCATTACATGTTATTACTCTCCAGAGATAAGAAAGGGCAAGTAATTTGTCTCATATCACATTGCTGGTTGGTGGTAGAACTGTATTTGAACCCAGGTCTGTGTCATTACCAAGCTCTTGATCCTCCCACTGTACTGCTTCTGGAAACAAAACATTGTCACTTTATGGCCAGGGATGTGAAGTTGACGTGCCAAATGCCTTTGTAGTGACAAATGGTTTGGAGTAAGTCAGCTTTCTCCAAGAAGATCATGTGGTTTTAGACGGTAAGGCAGAGGAGGAAGGGGTGTTGAAGAAAGTCTAAACCAGCTGCTTGCCAATGGGATAGAACTGATAGAGGGGGATGTTTTGAAAATGGAGTTATAGCTTCCTCGCTGTTATGGTTTGTGTCTAGATGTCCCCCCAAGGCCTCATGTGGTAAGAGGTAGCTGGATCTACAGTGTGTGATTACTAAATTAGTCCACTGATTGGTTTGGCATGGTTCTGCTGGGATCAAAGATGTGACGTTAGGATTAAGGGTATTAGGATTAAGGGTGGGAGTACTGCCCACCCTAAAGCAAAGTAGCCTGGATAAGACATAAAATACAGGAAGAAGTTGGTTAGCCCCCTTGCTTGCATTCCTTGCTTATCTGGCTGCCTCTGCCTGTCTGCCTGCCACCCTGCCTCGGACCCAGCTGACTGTGGACTGAAACCTCTACAAACTGTGAGCCAAATTAACCTTTCTTCCCCTAACTTTGGGTGTCTGGTATTTTGTCCCAGAAACTAGAGAAAAGTAACTAAGACACTCACTGACCTTTTCCTGATTAATTTTACATGGACAGTCTCATTACAATGTCTCCTCCCTAATCTAGTCTTGAGAGCTAGTTAGTTTAAATTAAGCACCAATCCTGATGCTAGTGACCCAATTAAGATGGAGTCATTCCCAGGCAAATCCATGTAAGGATAACTGTCAACTTGGCCATAGATTTCAATCACACCTTGCAAACAACTTTTTAAACTATTTGCTGTTCCAATTGCAGTGGAAGAAAGAAGTCCACCTTTAAGAATTTAGAGTGTTAGAAACGTAGTTGAGTGGTAAGGCACCTGCTTAGCCTGTATGAGGCCCTGGGCTCCATCCCTACCACTGGGGGGTAGGGTGGGGAGACCTGAAGACCAAAGAGGAGGGGACAACAGACACTAAGTCCAGCCACAAAGGTGACAAGAAGGAAGCCTTGAAATAGCCCAAGAAGCAGGCCAGGAGGTGAACAAGCAGATGAGGATTTCAAGCAAAAGCTTAAAAAGGAGCAGAAGAAACTTGGTGAACTGAAAGCAAGGGCCACAAGGAAAGATGCCAGGTAGAATTAAGAAGCCTGGCAGAACCTAAACTCTTCTTGTGCCTGAGATGATGGCGTGCCTCGTCTGCATCCTGTTTAAACATCTGGACCCCTGCCATAACAACCTTTGCAGCATACAGTTAGAGTGAAGTGATGTCTTAGAGCCTGTTGCATACTTAAGAACTAAAAGTCATACACACAGTGAATTACCATCTCTTCAATAGTTTTTCACTTAGCTATTCCTACTGTAACCATAAATTTAAAGTAAGGGAATTTGAGAACTCAAAAAAAAAAAAAAAAACAGAACCTCCCCAAAAGTAAAAGACCCAACAAAAATGGGCAACTGTAATGATTAGATACTTCTCAGAAGTAGTAGTACAAATGGCCAATAAATACATGAAAAAGTGTTCAACATCTCTGACCATCAGAGAAATGCAAATTAAAACAACACTGAGGTTCTATCTTACTCTAGAAAGAATGGCAATCATCAAGAAATCAAATAATAACAAATGCTAGCAAGGTTGTAAGGAAAAAGAACTCCTTCTACATTGTTGGTTGGGTTGTAAAATAGTATAACCACTATGGAAATCAGTATGGAGATTTGTCAAAAAAACTGAAACTAGAAATTCCATTTGATCCAGCTATTCCCCTGCTAGATATCTTCCTAGAAGACTTAAAGACCTTGTGTCACAGTGATCCATGCACATCCATGTTTTTAGCAGCCCAACTCATAGCAGTTAAATCTTGGAAGCCTATATATCCATCAACAGATGAATAGATAAAGAAAGGTAGTATTTATACACAGCAGAGTACTACTCAATAAAGAAGGGTAAATTTGAGTCATTTGTAGGAAAATGGATGCATCTTGAGACCATATGTTAAATGAAATAAATCAGACACACAAGCTTAAATATCACATGATTTCTCTTATATGAGAAACCCAAAGCATAAATAAAGAACAAAATGAAAGCTATATAATATGAATCATGAAGATAGATTTTTTGCAAATAGGAAGAGAACCAAGAGATGGGGGGAAAGATGAGAGGGAGAGAGATAGAAAAGAAATTAAAATGTGCTGTGTACATGTACTAACTCCCCATGATGGATTAATCATTATGTAATTAAAAATCTACTAATAAAAATTTAAAAAATTCAAAAGCTGGTAGTTTGAGAAAAGACCACCTCATTAAGTAGTATGAAGAAAGAAAATGGTATAATCTATTAATGTATTTTGCTGATGAGAAAATTTCACATCTGGAGTTTAGATTTTAGAGGGTTTTTTAAAAGACAAGAAGCAACAAAGCTTATTCAAAGGTTGAATTGCACTATTAGCCTTGTATAGTGCTTGGCATATAGATGCTTGAAAAATAATTATTGCATAAATAAGTGAAAATCTGCCTTTTATTTATGTACACACAATGATCTTTTCTAATACAGTGCTACAAGTGTGTCTATAGGATCAAATCATGGAAAGAGGTACTAAAAGGAAGCTGGAATAACTAATGTTACTTTCTCTTAGTTTCTGAAGAAATGTGCTATTGTTGTAGATTATTTTGCATTTCTGCAAGAACTAGGTAGTTGAAAGGATTTACTTTTTTGGTATTCCTTATTTTAGCACACATTATTAAATTGCTCATTTTTAGATATCTGATCTTTCAGCTCCTTCCTTTAATTACTTTCTTTTTTGTGGTTGTCACCAACACAAATAGCAAATGTTCTGAAAGTACTGACAAAGCAATTCAGATGGCAATTAGTCCTTTTCAATAGATTCAAAGAATGTGTTCTATACATTTCTAGGAGGAAAAAGGTTCTGTAATTGAATTGGTGATTTCTAACCAGTCTTGAAAATTAGAGAATCAGAATTCCAGAACTATTTTTCACAGTAGCCATCTAATCCATCCTCTTCCAGCCACATATGTTCCCTCCCCAACCACTCCTCAGCCTTGTTTGAACTGAATACTTGAATATCTAAATGAAGTGATTTGTAATCTCTTTGCCCACTTGTCTATTTATCACTCTTTCTTTAAGGCTCAGTTCACATATTTATTTTTTCTCATGAGCTTTACTATTTATCTTTTCTTTTTCTTTTTTGGTTTTTTGAGACAGGGTCTCTAATTCAGGCTGGCCTTGAACTCACTATGTAACCCAGGCTGACTTTGGACTTGCAGTGGTCCTTCTGCCTCAGCCTCCCGAGTGCTGGGATTGCAGGCGTGCACCACCATGGCTGGCTTACTATTTATCTTTCTTGTCTGTCTTCATGTGCTTATTGGTTTGTCATTAACTTACTTCTTTCTTTCTTTGGTTTTTTGAGGCAGGGTCTCTGCTATGTAGTTCAGGCTGCCTTTGAACTCGCTATGTAGGACAGGCTGACCTTGAACTCATATGAGGCGATTCTCCTGCCTCAGCTTCCTCAATGCTGGGATTGCAGATATGCAGCACTGTACCAGGCTGTTGTTAACTTTAGCATTCATTCTAAGGTGTAGAACAAAGGACCAGTGGGCAGAAACTAAGGAAGATAGAATTTGGCTTATCATGGGAACCACAAGACCATCTCCCAGGTCTGCTGACTCAGGAAGAGGACACCCAGAACTCAGCATATAATCTTACTCATATTTAAATTTATTACCAAGGGGCTGGGGATTTAGCTCAGTGGTTAGAGTGCTTGCCTGGCAAGCACAAGGCCCTGAGTTCGATCCCCGGTACCACAAAAAAAAAAAAAAAATCAAATTTGTAAATTTATTACCATGAAAATACACAAAGCAGACATCTACAAAGTTAAAAGGTGGATAGGGCAGAGTCTAGAGGAAACCAATCACAAGCTACCAAGTGTGCTGTTCTGGCGAAGCCATGCAGAATGTAGTTTTCCTAGCAGCAAGTTGTGACAGGAGATGTTGTCTGTCAGGGAAGTGCAGTGGAGTCTCAGTGCCCCGGTGTTTTCTGGTAAGCTGGTCGGGTAGGCACCCTCTGACTAGCAGACACCAAATTTCAGACCCCAGGAGGGAGAGCAGCAGTTCAGCACACACCACATCGTTCGCATAAATAGTCTAGGCAAAGTCCGCCAGGTTCAGATGGTGATCTCTAATCTTCCCGAGTCCCTGTGCCCCGATACCAGCCAGCACCAGCCTCGCAGGCCGAGCTTTCTGGGGTGGACATCTCATGCCTGTTGTGTTGACCCTATTCTGCAAAGTCTGGCATTAGGGAGACCTTCTGGAAGTGCCCTTTAAAACAGGGAGGAGGTAATACCTTGTTACTAAAAGTTATTTACAAGTAAATTGGATAAAAACCTGTATGAAACGGTTTAGAGAAGACATGTCCGTTGCTACCATCTGACCTTGGGGCTTGTGTAGTCCACTGATATATGCTATTTTGTGGTTTCTTTTTCTCATGTGTTGGTCCCTTATTGTGCAGGAGAATAGCACTGGGTTAGAGGTCAGACTACCTGAATTTTGACTTAGTGTTGTCACTGTTCACTTACCTCCTTAATTTCTCTTACGTGTTTAGAAAGGATTTGAACCTGTTTATCTCAAAGTTCTTCCTGTCTCTCATATTTACGCCCCTTGAGAAAATCTGTTGGCTTACATTGTTAAAAGTTCTTGATGATATTGAGGTGAAAATCTACTTTCCTATAATTTCTAACCATTCTTATTGTTCTTAAATATGTCTTTTGGACAAATCTCCTTTTTTAGAGAGATTTTTGGACAAATCTCCTGTGACTAATAGTCAGGTCACTCAGCTTTGATCCTTACAAATCTTGAAGGCTAAAGTTTGAAGTCAGCTTCTTGCCTGAGGCTGGTGCAACTGGGGAAGTGAGGAATGGGAATATTCAAGGAAGAACTGAAGAAAATAGTAGTGCATAGTCTTCCTTCCAGAACTTTTCCTTTGATTGGAGAGCCTTCAGTCTTAGGAAAATACATAGAAAATACATAAAAGTATGTGAATGTTCCTGAAACTTCCATGTCACTATAATTTCTGTCTTTGTGAACCATCATGATTCTCCCTGAGCATAAAAAGCCTGTAAACAAAGACTGCTACTCTCACTACAGATGACCCTTCATCATCTGGCTCACTCAATATTCCCTGGTAATGTTGGGGCAGACATCAACCATCTATTAGTTGTAATCCATCTGAATACAGGAGCTTAATGGGGTTGAGGGAAGCCTAATCCTTCTATCTATCTAGTAAAAATACCACAACATCTCCATTTTACCTGTATGTCTCCAGCACTCTTCTAAGTGGGAAGTTACCGAAGCTAGGGAGCAGAGAACACCACAGAGGCCATGTAATGTTTACTGGTTGAGTGGGGAGAGGAGAATGCCAGAACGGCCTCATCCAGACACTTGCTTACAGAACTCCTGATGGGTAGCCATCTAGGTTTTAATTAAAACCCTTCATTGATCAAGAGTGTATTTCTGCCTCTTGGGTTAAACCATGGCATCATTTTGAATATTCCTTGTAATGTTGAGGTGAAAACTGCTTTCCTCTAATACCTGTTTCTGATTTTTCTGATTATAGCTTTTGGTATCATTTGGATTGCTCCATTTTCCCCTGCTAGGAGCCCCTCAAAATATTAGAGAATTTTCTTCTTTTTTGTTAGCTGGCATTCTCTCATACCTGCAGATGCTCCTGCTAAGTATAATTCGTTAAATCTATATGCAAATTAGTTGACCAGGTTCTTTCCTCCTTGTCTATGGATCAGACAAGAATCTCGAAAGAATATTTTATCTAGTATTTGTGTTCCTCAAAAAAAATGAAGGGGAGAATGAACATTTTCTGTAACAAGCACAAGTTTAGGGACTTTATCATCATTAGACTTATTTAATAAATGCTAAGGAAAGTCCTTCAAGCTGAAGAAAAAGGCCACTAAGTAGTAGCATGAATATAAAGCTCACCTGTAAAAAGTGATGTGAAAATAAATTTCATCTGTGTATGAAGATTAAAAGCTAAAACTATTAAAATAACTATTAAAATAACAATTTATTAAAGGATTCAAAGTATAAAAAGTAAAATGTGACAGCAAAGACATAAAAAGGGAGAGGGGAGTAAAAGTACAGAATTTGTGGAAGTTTTCAAGGTTTCATTGTTATCAGCATAAAATACCATTTTAAGGGTATTAGTGAGGGTGTTATAAGTGTCATTAAGGGTATGTAAGCGTCATGGTAATCACAAATCAAGACACCTTAGCAGACAGGCAAAAGATTAAAAGAAATGATTCAGACCCTACCACAGAATATCATCATATCACAAAGGAAGATATCAAGAAAGGAGAACAAAGGGTCTAACTTGAACTAGTAAACAAACTGGCAGTAGTAAATTCTTACCTATGAATAATTACTTAGAACATAAATGGATTAAATTCTCTAATCAAAATGCATCAAGTTGCTGAATAGATAAAAACAATATCCTTTAAGGTCACACATAGACTGAAAGCAAAGGCATGAAAAAAGATGAACATTAAAATAAAAACCAAAAGAAAAGAGGTAACTATATTTATATTGGACAAAATAGAGTTCATGTCAAAAGTATTAAAATGAGACAAAGAAGGTCATTATTTAATGATGAAGTCAGTTTATCAAGAGGATATAACAGAAATATATGTGTCTATATATATTTTTAATATAAGGAAGATATTAAAAGATCTGAGGGGAGAGATATACTACAATATATTAGTAACAGGGGATTTTAATACTCCTCTTTCAACAGTGGGCAGATCTACACAGAAAATCAATAGGGAAACATTGGACTTAAATTATACTTTAGACCATTTGGATCTGGAGGCATATATAGAACACTATATCTAACACCAACAGACCTTTCTCAAGTTCATGTGGAACATTCTCCAGGGTAGATCATATGAGTATGTTAGACTACTAACTAAGGCTGAAAAATTTAAGAAGACTGAAATCATATCAGCTATATTTTCTGACCACAGTGGTATAGAACTAGAAATAACAAGAAGAATCTTGGAAAAATCACAAATATATGGAAATCAAACAACATGCTCCTGAACAACCAGTGGATCAAAGAAGAAATTAAAAGGGAAAATAAAAAATATCTTGAGACAAATGGAAATGGAAACACAACACACTAAAATTTAAAGGATGCAGCAAAAGCAGTCCTGAGAGGAAAGTTTATATGCCTATATTAAAAAAAGAATGAAAGAAATAACTACCTTAAGGAATAAGAAAAAAAGAACAAAGCCAGGCCAAATTAGAAGAAGAAAGGAAATAATAAAAGATTAAAATAAAAATAAAATAGAGACCAGAAAAACAGTAGAAAAGATCAATAAAACTAAAAATAAAGAGCCAGGTGTGGCAATGCACACCTGTAATCCCAGCACTCAGGAGGTTGAGGCAGGAGAATCCCTGCAAGTTCCAGGCAAGCCTGGGCTACATAATGAGCTCAACATCAGCCTGAACTACATAGTAAGACCCTGTCTCAAAAAAATAGGTATTAAAAAGTAAAAATTAACCAACCTTTAGCTAGAATAACAAAGAAAAAGAAGACTCAAACAAAATCAGAATCAAAAGAGGAGACATTACAACAGATCCACGGAAATACAAAAAGCATAAGAGACCACCGTGAACAAACCATATACCAACAAATTGGTAACCCAGAAGAAATGGGTACATTCCTAGAAATATACATCCCATCAAGACTGTATCAGGAATAGAAAGTATGAATAGACCAGTACTAAGGAGATGGAATCAGTAATAGAAAATCTTCCGTAAAGAAAAGCCAAGCACCTGATGACATCACTGCTGAATTCTATAAAACATTTAAAGAAGAATAACACCAATCCTTCTAAAACTCTTCCAAAAATTCAAGAAGAAGGAATATCCCAAACTCATTTTATGAGGTCAGCACTGAGATACTTCAGAGATACTGAAGTTAAAGACAATATCCCTGATGAACGTAGATGTGAAAACACTCAACAAAATCCTAGCAAACTAGACTCAGCAGCATATTGGAGAAATCATTCATCATGTTCAAGTGGGGTTTACCCCTGGGATGCAAGGATGTTTCAACATATGCAAGTCAATAAATGTGATACACCATATTAACAAAAGGAAGGACAACTATATGATCATCTCAATAGATGAGGGAAGAGCAGTTAACAAAATTCAACATTTTATGATTAAAAGAAACTCTCAACAAATTAAGTATAGAAGGAATATACTTCAATACATTAAAGGCCATAAATAGCAAGCCCACAGTTAACATTGTATCTAATGATGAAAAATTGAAAGCTTTTCCTCTAAGATCAAGAACAAGACAAAGATACCTACTGTTACCACTTTTCATCAACATAGTACTAAAAGTCCTAGTAAGAGCAACCAGGCAAGAAAAAGAAATAAAAGGTGGTTAAGCAGGAAGGGTAGAAGTGAAATTATCTCTAGTGATGATATAAAAAACCCTAAAGACTTTACTGAAACTTCTTAGAGCTCATAAATGAATTCAGTAAACCTATAGGATACAAAATCAACACAAAAATCAGTAGTCTATACACTAACAACAAACTATCAAAAAAGTAGTTAAGAAAACAAGCCTGTATATAGTAACAGGAACCCAAAATACCTAGGTATGAATTTAATCAAGGAGGTAAAAGACCTATATACAGAAAACTATAAAAATGTGTAAAATTCAAGATAACACCAGTAAATGGGATATATGTTGTGTTTTGGGACTGAAAGAATTAATATTGTTAAATGTTTATACTATACAAGCAATCTGTAGATTCAGTGTAATTCCTATCAAAATTCCAGTGTCGTTTCCATTTTTCCATCTTAGCTGTCATAAATAAGGAGGGGAAGAGGAGTCCAAGGCAGGGGAGGGAAAGAGGAAAGAAAATCAAAATATAACATGTACAGGCACAAAATCCCTATGATGAGTATGATCATTATGTATATTTAAAATATACCAATAAAATTTATATTTAAAAATTCCAGTATCATTTTTCACAAAACAGAAAAAAAGTCCTAAAATACATATGGAACCACAAAAGACTCTGAATACCCAAAGCAATCTTGAACAAAAAGAACAAAATGGAGGCATCACACTCCTTTAAAGTATATTATGAAGCTGTTGTAGTGAAAATAGCATAATACTGGCATGAAAACAGATACATAGGCCAATGGAACCAAGGAAGAAAGCCCAGAAATGAAGCCATAGAAGACATACATATGGCCAGCAGATATGTGGAAAAAGTATTCAACATTTATAATCATCAAAGGAATCCAAATAAAAACCACAGTGATGGACTCTGGGTGTATCTTTGGCAGAGAGGATGCACAAGGCCCTGGATTCAATTTCCAGCTCCAAAATAAAACAAAAAACAACTACAATGACATGTCACACCGTACCTGTTAGAACGACAGTCATCAAAATTGAAGGATGAGAAGTGTTGGCGAGAACATGAAGAAAGGGGAACCCTGGTACACTGTTGTAAATTAGTATTCATTTTGGAAATTAGTATAGCCATTTTGGAAAGTAGAGGTTCCCAAACAACTGAAAGTAGAATTATCGTCTGATCCAGCAGTTCTCCTGGTGTATATCCAAAGGAACTTGCTGGTGTGGGAAGGGCTGGTCACCACTTGGCGGGAGCATGAGAGACTGGGTGGGGCCAGGCGCAGTTCTGACGACGGTCCTCTGGGGAGAGCTGCCTTGTTCCCTCGAGGCCACAGGCTTCACCTGTTGCAACCTCACACCTCAGCACTGTCACACTAAGGAGGAGACCTCCACCACCCGTATGCTTAGCGCACACCTGTACTTTTCTGCTCATTACGTCAGTTTAAGGAGCTTGATCTAGCAGAAGATGACTTCACTCTCATCTTTTCTCTGAAATTTTTGGCCAGTTCTCGGCCTGATAGCTTTTAATGCTAGTGCTTCCCAGATTGTTGTGACCTGTGGGCACATTTGATTAATTAGCTGTTGGGCGATGAAGAGGAGTCTGATTGTCACAGTTTTTTGACGGATAGCATGATGTAGTAGGGAAGGAACTGGGCTTGGGAATAGACACACGGAAGCTAAACAACTTGGGCTGTGTTGATGAGTTATGCGGCCTTGGCAGCATCGCTAGCTTCTCTGACTAGCAGTGACTTTATGAAATGAACCCTGTCTCCTCTTGGGGCTGTTAGAAGTGAAGTCATATAGTGTATGTGTAAGTGCCCAGTATAGCACTTGGCACATAACTACTTAATGCATGTTCTTTTCCTTCATCTTCCTCCTTGTAGTAAAGCAGTTCATTCATTTCATATTCAAGGTCTGTTTTGATTCTCAAAGCTTTGTTTTGTTTTGTCTTGTTTTGTTTTTAATTTGTTTTAGTTTCAGTTTAGTTTTTTAAAGACAGGATCTTGCTATGTAGTTCAGGCTGGCCTTTAAACTTGCTATGTAGTCCAGGTTGGCTTCAAACTCATGATCCTTCTGCCTCAGCCTCCACAGTGCTGGGTTACAGGGATGTGATAGCATGCTGACATCAAGTGATCCCTATTTTATAAGTGAGACCCAGATATGGAAGACGATTTATTTCAGATCATATCCAATAATAGCAGAAGAGCTAGGACTTGAAGCCAGGTGTTTTGATTTGTTTCAGGGCTGTTATTATGTACTTAATTTGGGGAATTTAAAAATATGTAAATGGGATTGTGAGCATTATTTATGCTAGCAGTTTACTTCTGTCAGAAGAGTGAAACCCGAAGATTTAGTAGGAGCACAGCAGTGGCTCGCCTCTCTGGTCTCTTCCTCAACATCTCTGCTGGGTATCTGTTGGAATAGAGGATTTGACGTCAAATAAACGTAAGGCAGCAGCCTACATACAACTGTTTCCTCTCTAGTCTTTCTTGGAGATTGAGAGGCAGATGTGGCTATTGCAAAATGAACATTAAATCTTCTAATAAAAATTTCTGAATTTGAGTTCAGAACTACTTGGCCAACTCACAAAATAATTGCACAGAATAGGTATGAAGCATCAAAGGAGGATGATGTCACACTAACAGGTAAAAGCAAATGACTATACATTAGTCATTATTCTTTTTTCCAAAGAAAATTCTTTTAAAAAATATGTTCCTTTCCACCCCCAATATTCTGTCTTTAAGACTTCCATAGGCCTTTTTGGAATTTGAACTTGTTAAGGTTGCCTATGAAGAAATTATGGAATTTTTAAAAAAGTTTTGACTGCTTCACTGTTAAATAGGACACCAAATTTATAAATGTTCCTCACTATATTTTTTCCTTTTTTTGCTTTATTTTGTTTTATTCCTTTTTATTAGTATGCATTCATAGTGCATAATGATTACATTTATTGTGAAGAGTCGGTACATGTATGTAACACATCTTTTTAATTTTTATTTATTTATTTTTGGTGCTGGGGATTGAACTCAGGACCTTGTGCTTACTAGGCAAGTGTTCTACCACTAAGCTAAATCCCCAACCCCTCAACCCCTATTTAACACATCTTAACTCTTTTTTTATTCCCTACCATTCCCACCCCTTCCTGCTCCTTCCAACTGTTGGTCTCCTTTCCATTTGCAAAATCTCTATTTACATTTTTTTCTTCTTTTTTTTCTATCTTTTATTTCCTTGTCAATTTGGAAAAAGTCTCCTTACTTCCTATTTATCTATCTTTTATTTTGCTCATTAGTTATATGTATATTTAAATTTCTCATATAGGAGAATCCATACAATATTTAAGCTTATGTGTCTGACTTATTTCCCTTAATATTATAGTCTCGATGTGCATCCATTGAGTTCATCTTTCTTTATGGTAGAATAGTACTCCATTATATGTAAATACCACATTTTCTTTATCCGGTCATTTGTTGATGGTCATACCAGCTGTTTCCAAGATTTAGCTGTTATAAATTATACTGAGTTTGCACATATCACTGTAATATGATAACTTTAACTCTTCAGAGAAGATACCTAGAAGGAGAATAGCTGGGTCAAATGGAATTTCTAGTTTTAGCTTTTTGAAGACTTTCCATACAGATTTTCCCATTGAGGTTGTACTAGTTTATATCCCCACCAACAATGTAGATGAGTTCCTTTTTCCCCACAGCCTCACCAGCATTTGTTATTATTTGATTTCTTGATGATAGCCATTCTTTCTAGAGTAAGATGGTATCTCAATGTTGTTTTAGTTTGCATTTTTCTAATGGCTAATGAAATCAAACATTTTAAATGTATTTATTGGCCATTTGTACTTCTTCTGAGATGTGTATTAATTTTGCTTGCCCATTTTTGATTGGGTCTTTTATTGGGGGGGCTAATTTTTTTGACTTCTTTATATATTTTAAATGTTAGTCCTCTGTCCAAAGAACAGCTGGAAAATTTTTTTCCTATTCTGTAGGTGGTCTCTTCACTCTGTTGGTTGCCTCACTATATTTTTTTTCCAGTGCTTGGGTGGAACCCAGGGTCTCATGCATACTAGGGAAATGCTCTACCATTGATTCTAAAGAACTGTCGTCTCCTGAAGAGTCTCTTTGACTTTGAAATTATTACTTCCTTCTTTTAAATAACATCAAATTAATCTTTAAGTTTCTTTCCAACTCTAATATTCTGTGATCTCCAAAATCCTTACTGACCGATGCGATGAACTATTTATAAGATTTCTTTGATGTAAAAGCCAAATTGATTTTTTTATTATTATTTTTGCCAAATTGATTTTTGAACAAGTTCTGCAGAGTACAACCTTTATCTCAGCCCCAGACTCAGTGGACTTATTAGTATTGGTGGTCTGTGTGGGCTTTCCAAAGGAAACTTCAGATGAAGAAATGGCGGTGTTCGTCAGTGTTAGTGGCTGCAACTGAGAATACAAGGTAGAAAAAGGTAATTGTTGTTATTAGACCCATTTTGACGAGTGTTGTAGCTCCAAGGATACCTTAGCATCTGAGTTATTTTGGTCTCATGTGGGTCAGAGTCTGGGTCTGGGCCTCCTCCCCTGTAAAGGTAGGTAGACAGTTTAATGATTGCTCTGCCATCATTAAAGGACATTTGGTCTTAGTAATGGGCTCATATTTTCCTTTGTTTTATCAGGAACTTCAACTGCAACAAGGAAGCTTAGTATCAAAAATACTTCTATGTGGGAAAAAATAAGTACCTTTTGCTGAAATCAGTTTGCTCTCATCATGGAGTCTGAGCATGTTATTTTCTTTTCCACACCTGTGTCTCTCTTCTGAGTGTCTACTGCTCTTTCTTAATATCCTAGTGTTCTAATTGGTCCTTTTCAAAGTCCCTCTCACATGCCCATTGCTTGACTGCCTTTTCACCTTTAAAATTCTAAGAAGTTTCTGTACTATAATTAAATGTTTATATTATGATCTCATTGTTTTCTGTCTGCTCATTTAGTCTCCTTAAATGGGTTATTTACTCTTTTTTTTTTTTTTTTTTTTTGAGACAGGGTCTTGCTATGTAGTTCAGACCAGCCCTGAACTCAGACTGGCCCAGCCTGGCCTTCCTCCTGCCTCAGCCTCCTGAGTGCTGGAATTACAGGTGTGCGCCACCATGCCTGGGCTTGGTTATTTGCCTCTTGAGGGCAGGGAAAAGTCTCTGCTCATTCCTCAAATCCCCATGTTACTGGGCTGGCCCCAGAAAGAGTCAAGAGGAAGAGGGTGAGAGAGAATAAGGGACATAGCACTGACTGAATTCATACACTTTGCTAGGCATGTATTAGGTACCCTTTCCTGCTTATCTTCCGTCTGTCTGATCTCTAAATGTTGGGGTTCCTTCAGGCTCAGAGGTGAGTCCATATTTCTTCTCTCTCTCTCTGTAAAATCTTTTTTTTTTCAGGTGATTTCAATCATTTGCCATAGATCTCATACCATCTTGATCTTATGACTTCCAGATTTTTATTTCCATCATTACCTATCCTTTGAGTTTCAATTATTGCATGACTTCTGCTCTTTCATGCCTTATATATATTCCTAAAACAGGGCTCTTGAGTTTTTCCTCCTTCAATTCTGTCTCCTCCCCAATATTTTTCCTTCTTAATAAATAGTGCCACCATCCACTCAGTCAAGCTAGAACTTTAAAGTCACTTTTTATTCTCTTTCCCTATTAGTGATATCTAATTGAACAGTAAGCCAAATCTTTTACACCCTCAGTATTTATCTGAAGCCATCCCGTTTCACTGCAGTCCGGGTAACCATCTGTTTCCACCCAGACTCTTGAAGTACCTTCCTATCTACTCTCTGGTTTTAGTCTTTTCTTCCTATAAGTCTTTATCCATATGGCTGGAAGAGAAATCTCCTAAAAATATAAATTTGAGAGGACATGTATGAGTTAAAGATGAAATTAAGCATTTTCACTTTGACAGCCAGTTTCTTATTGACTTTTTCAGAATCTTACAGCAGGGCAGGGGTGGCTTAGAAGAGAACCCAAGTGTGCTGAGAGCCAGTCCAGAGCTTCAGAAGGATATTCTCATTGATTTGATTCCAAGTGACATTTACTCAAAGTTGAAAAGAAAGCACATGGCTTTTCTGTTGTTACAAGAGTTCTGCTACTGGACTGAATTATAGAATTCATTTGTAGTCATCAGCTTCTCCTTCTGGTTGTGACTTTAATCAGCTATTTTAAATATGTTCAAATAACTGAAGGAAATCTATGTCTAAGTAACTAAAGGAAAATATGTGAATAATGTTCTCCCAAGTGTAGAATATGAAAAGAACATCAATAAAAAGAATATATATATGCGTGTATATAGTTGTGTGAAGTTACATATATAGCTATATGTGTATATGTATATATATCTATAGTATATATGTGTGTATACACACATAGAAACTCTGCAGTTAAAAAGTACAATAACTGAAATGAGAATTTCACAAAAGAGGTTCAAGAGATTTATGCAGGCAAAGATAGTAATAAGGAATCAGCACACTTGAAGATAGGTCAGTTGAGATTATATATATAGCCTGGGAATCAGAAAGAAAAGAGAAATGAACAGAGCCTCGGGAACCTGTAGAGCACCATTGAGTGTCCTGATATAAAACATGATGACAGCTTGAGAAGGAGAGACAAAAAGGGAGCAGGAAGAATTATTTTAAATGACTCTAAGCTGAGAATTATTTTTTAATATAACAACATTTTCCTTCAAAAGTAAAGGAGGAAATAGATTGTATGATAGGTTAAAAGCAAGTCTCCACACATTTTTAAGAGCCAGAATTGTGGTCAGAAAAGATACTTGATATAAGTTAGTAACCCAAAAAACCTTTGGAAATGTACAAACATGTGGAAATTAAACAGCTTACTCTTGAATACTGAATGAGTAAAGAAGGAAACAGCAGAAGTAATACTAAGAGGGAAGTTAATAGCCATCAACACCTTGATGTCAGTAAAGCAGAAAGACCTCAGACAACCTGTCTCTGCATCTCAAGAAGCTAGAAAAAAAAAAAGAACAAATGAAAACCAAAATCAGTAAAAGGAAAGTAAAAAGTAAAGACCAGAGCAGGAAGAAATGAAATACAGACTTAAAAAACTACACAAAAGATCAATGAAACAAAGACCACACACACACACACACACACACACACACACACACACACGCATTTAGTTAAATTGAAATACCGTTTCTGGCAATCGCTGTATTTGATTTACCATGTCACATAAACTCATGAAATGTCTGGTACACACAACTCTCAGTTCAACTGTGTGTGGTGGGCATAGGAGGCAGAATTAGCACTGCATTGTTCCCTCCCTTCCACAATTTCCACTGTCACCTACACAGACTGTGCTTGAGTAGTGTACCATCGAGACATAGAAGTATCACTAAAAATCACATGATAATGTTAAAAGTTAATGATTTTGTGCAGCTGTGTTACCAGTGCCACATGAGGCTCATGAGCTGGGAGTTGAACATGCCTGATCTAGAAGATCAACAAGAACATGTAGGACTTGACCAACACCAGAAACCAACTAGACCTTAAACATTTATAGAATACTCAACAACAGTAGAATGGTGATTCTTCTCAAATTCATGTAGGACATTCTTCAAGACACTCCATAACACAAGCCAATAAAATTTAAAGGGTTGAAATAATACAAAATGTGTTTTCCAACTGCAGTGGAATGAAATTAGAACTCAATAACAGAAGGAAATGGGAGAAATTCGCAAATATGTGGAAATTAACACATTCTTATACAACCAATGGGTCAAAGTAGAAATCACAAGGAATATTAGAATACTTTGACATTAATGAAAACAAAAAGTACAGCACACCAAAATTTACTGATATGGTAAAAGCAGTGCTGAGTGGGAAATTTATAGCTGTGTATACCTAGATTGAAAAAGAAAGAAGATATAAAAACCAATAGCCTAACTTTCCACCTTAAAAACTAATCAAAGGGTAGGAGTATAGCTCAGTGGTCGAGCACTTGTTTAGCATAGGTAAGGTTATGGATTCAATCCCTAGCACCCCCTACACACCAAAGTATAAAAGAGAAATCTAGATCCAAAGCAAACAAGGATTTAGAATGGAAAGAAATGATATAGAGACTAGAAAAATAACAGAAAAAAATTGATAAAATAAAATGTTAGTTCTTTGAAAATACCAATCAAATCTAATAAGGCTTTAGCTATACTGACCAAAAAAAAAAAAGATTTAAATTAAATCAGCGACTGATCTTTGGAGCGAGGCTTGAGCTTGCAGGTCAGGCGCTTCCCCGTGCGGATCTGCGCTGGCTCTGCCCCCTCCCGGGGAAGACAGCTCCAGACTCCATTGTGGGCAGGAGGCTTGAGCTTGCAGGTCAAGCCTTCTGGTATGGATTTGCGCTGGCTTGGCCCGCGCACCGGCAGGGTGAACGTCAAATAGGGTGGGAAACACCTTGCACTGAAAGCAGTGTTACCTCTCTCCCTCAGTGTCTTCTTTTTTTGTTCTTGTTTTTTTCCTTTTCCCATTTCTCTTCTGACATATGCCATCACTATCTGGTAAAGCCAACAATACCCACACCACTAAGGAAAATTTTAGAGACATAAACTATAAGGAGACGTGGGTGGGCTACCAAAGATCCCCTAGATTGCTGCAGTCTGACAATTGCCTCCAGACTTCATGCTTGGAGGCCAGGATCAACATAGTACCGAGCACTGACCACTGCAGGCGCGGTAGGGCTAACGAGCACAGAATCAGGTTTCGGCCTGTGCCCCCCACAGAGTGGTGGCCATCAGAGAAATCCCACTGTACGTGCATGTATACATAATATATGTATATATTGGTTTTGTTTCTCCTTATTTTCTCTTTCTCTTATTCATCCTGATACCTGTCTAATACATTCTCTTGTCTACATATTCTTTCTTGTTTTTGTTGTTTTGATTTTTACTTTTATTGACTCCTGCTTGGCTCATATCTTTCCTTCCTTAAGCAAATATTGTTTTTCCTTTTCTTCTTGTTTTTTCTCTCCTTTTCCTTTTTCATATGAGTAAATATTGTATAGAATTTACATGGTTTGACCCACTACTATCACCTTTCACTGTTTGTAAACTATCTACTCAAGTTTCCCAAAGCATAAGTAATATCCTATTGTAAGTTTTACATCTAATAGAACTTTCCTCATTACCTCTATATCTTTTCCGATCCCTCATTATCCCTGCTA